>JAOXNO010000013.1:1811444-1826895 GCA_028565335.1 Limnodromus scolopaceus
AAGAGTCCAGCTCCATCATCCTTCAACCCACCCTTTAGGAACTTGTAAACATAGGTAAGGTCTCCCCTCAGTCTTCTATTCTTGACTCACTGGAGAAAGACACTGCCATTTCTTATGAAGATGAAACCGCAATGAATAAATCTGATTCCAAATCCGGGAACAAGGGGTTTGACTATATTTTAGTCATGTGACTTGAAACCGCAGTGTGGTTTGAAGCCAATTCTGAGATGGTTCTAATTTGGGGTGTGGGGTGAGGATACCGGGGGATGCTGCTGGTGGGAAGCTGGGCTAGAACCTTGGACAGGGCCCGCTGTCCTCTTCCCCGTGGAAGGATCCTTCCCTTTCCCGCTTCACTTGGCAACACACGGGGAACCAGCTGACATGGAAAAGTCAGACTGTTTAGATTAATCACCCTGCAAAACGTTTACTGCGTTGGCATTGGTTTTTCACGGGCCAGCTAAAGAAAAAATTGTTTTTCCCTTATTTTCAACTTTTGAAGGAAAAGAAAAGAAGAAAAAGAAAAAAGAAAGAAAGAAAAAGACTAAGGTACAGGAAAACATGATGGTGGCACACATAGTTTACATTTTTTTCCTTTTTCTTTTTCATACCCTCTCCTCTCCTCTCCTCTCCTCTCCTCTCCTCTCTTCTTTATTCCACTCCCCTTGCTCCCCTTCTTCCTTCTCCCCTTCTCTCTAAAGACTTCAGATACAATTCTTCCAGCAGTAATATATGACTCGATGAATGGTACAGCTTGGCAAGATGAAATAATTCAGGTTCAGCACCAGGCTAAGTGTAGTTACACGGCTTTCAGATCAGTACCAGCTCACATCTGGCTGGCTCATAGAGTAAGCAGCACAAGTTCTAGTGTGCCGACAATATCCCCACTTCTAATGGGAAATTGAGAGAAGTGATGAAAGGTTATTACCACTTTAAGGTTGTCTGGAGGTCTGTGTGACCTGAAATATGTGCTTAAAGACATGTTCTGCAGCACCAGGTCAAGTCACTTTTCATATTTGAAATACTTCAGGGCATTTTAAGTGTAAAGAGAAAGACATAGCAAAAACCAAACATAAAAAAATTAAAGCTATGGGACTTTAAGTAATTGGAAATTTAAGACATGAGACCAGTCCAACATTTTGATGTCTCCAAGTTTAGATCTGGGGAGTGGTTTTGGTCAATCAGGTCACTAAAGTTTCCCAAGCCATTCCTAAATCTCAGTGTTTTGACTTTTTGTATGCCTACTTTCCTACTTTCATGGATCACTTGAAGACAGTAGTTTGGGAATCTTTGTGCTTTTGGCAGACACATCAAACTCAGACAGCCATGGGAAGACTATTCCAGCTCTTGGCAGCAAGGGAAAAAATGGAACCTGGGTCAGAATTACATAAAGAACACTGAAATCTTGGCCCTTTCACTGCTGCAGTAAATCAATATTTTAATTCTGTTTTAATAATTGAGACTAAGAGAAAAAAACCAAATAAAATACTCTGCCTTCTTCCTGAAGTATTTACAGCACAACCTAAAGCAAGGTATCCCAAAATTGTAAGTGAGAATCCACATAGGCTTTTTTTTAATCTTTTCTATTAAAATAAAGCATGTCCTTTAAAGACACCTTAACTGAGCTATCAAAAATCCTTTATGACAGTCTTTTACAGAATTTAAGTATAGATTGTTTCATGTGGATTTACGTCTTTATTTTTATTAGTCTTTTGTCCACTGAATTAACTGCAGTTAAAGCTTCAGTTTAACTTTGTCTGAGGGTACCTGAGTTCTGCAGGCCAGTTCTAGATCACTGGCCATCAAATGACACCAAATGGCACATAGTCTGCTCCTGGGCAAGGCACGTCACTGACACGGGATATTAGACAAGTGTAGTCTGTGTATAAGACGGCCCCAGTGTGCCTTTGTAGAAGATTATGTCATATGCTCCAGTTGCAAGGATACACATCCCATAGACACATGATCAGCTGCAACCAAAGTTTAAAAAACATATTTCACCTTACAGTTAAGGGTGGCTTAGAACAGGCCAACAAAATGTCTGTTTAAGTTTAGCTGATGAATGGCAACTTCTCATGCAGATCACAGTTATACAGAGACTTTGAGGCTTTCATGACCCTTCAAATTTATATTGCTCCATCTTTAGTGGTCTAGATAAAGGGATTAAAATCCCAGTTTATACCAGTAAAAACAGCCTTTGTGATACTATGGCTATACTTTTATGAAGAGGTGAATTAACTTTAGCAACCTAAATAAGGTTTCAGTTAGAATCAAACATACCAGGCTCCAGAGCAGCCTAATGAGTGGATCACATGGAACAGAAATGCTATTGTTCATTGCAAAAAAAATACGGGATTTTCAACCAGTTCTGAAGAAAAACACATTTCAAAACTTTAGCAGAAATGTCTGCAGTTTTTTGCATGACCCCCTCCTGAGCTATAGAAATGGTGTTGACAATCCTCACCTGGGAAAGCTGAGAGACCTACACGTATTAAGTTTAAACCTGTTACAGGTGCCTTACTTAAGCCTCACAACTGCTGCAATATATATGATCAAGAAACAATGAGGCTGCACAACAGCAAACATTAACGAGGAGCCTAAGGAATTACCTGCACTCTTCCCATCTCTGGGAATGTTCAAGACCAGGTTGGATGGGGCTTTGAGCAAGCTGGTCTAGTGGGAGATGTCCCTGCCCAGGGGATGATCTCTAAGGTTCCTTCCAACCCAAATCATTCTACGAGTCTATGACTCCATTTTGTGAAGCAATCGAAGTCTATTAGACATACCACCTACTTCCAAGTCTTCCTAATGTGTGAAGTAATAGTCTTAAGGCATCCAAAATATCACCAGACGCTTAGACACAGGCAACTGAATCAAGCGCCTCATCATTCTAGTCAATAGAGTACAAAATGTGATTTAGCTGCACAAATGTAGGAATTTATTTTTTGATAGTTGTTTTTCCAAAGCCAAGTCAGTCTCCTAAGCTCCCTCTAGAGTCAACAGAGAGAAAAAGGCATTGTCAGAAGTCCCACCTTATCCTCAGGCACTTGAATCTTCCATTGGAGGCACCTTTCTCGCCATTGACTACTGAGTGTTAGATGACTGGCTTAGAGGTCAAGCAGTAGTAAGGTATGTCAACGTAGGTAAGATGAATCCCATCCTTTATTTTTTCCATCAGGAGTCCTTGCTCCAGAAAAACTTCTGACTAAAATGGATGGGAGGAGAAGTCTAAAGGATGAAAAATGTTTGGATAAATGCAGAAAAATTTCCTTACTAATTTATTTTTATATGTTTGTTTTCCTGACAGAAATGCAATGTTTGTGGGCCTCTGCAGCAGGATTCAGGACGGGGGAAGTCTGATGCCAGCTAGTCTAGTCCAGAAAGGAGCTCCATATGTTGTTTTTTTAAGGCAACGTGGCTTCATGATAAGTCAAAGGAGGCACACAAAACTTCCTTCTTGGACTCCTTATTTCAGTCAGCGTTGTCTCAAACAATGGCATAGCATGAATCAGACCAAAAATATATACTTAAGCATTTTTCTTTCTCAGCAGAAGGCAAATCCTCCACACCAAGCCCCACACCATTATGGGTAACCTGGAAATACGCTAAAGGCTGTCAGCAACTCGCGAAGGTCAACAATTTCCTACAAACGCCTGCCAGGAGTTTCTTTCTCATTGGGAAATTTGGGACTGACGTGCTGAGAGGTTTGCGAGAAGGGCAGAAAAGCGAAAGAAAGAAGGGGAGAATGGGGTTTCCTCCCCTTCTTCACCAACGCAACACCCTGCCGCTGTCGCACCCTCCAGCCTCCTTGCGTCACTGTGCACACATTCTTGCCGCCTACCAGCCACATCCCGAGCCCAGCCCCAAGCGTCAGCTCCTGGCACCAGTGCCTCGGACTGTATTTCTTTTTTTTTTTTTTTCCCTTTCTTTTTCTTTTTTTCCCCCTTCTGTGTTTTGAAAACCTGCAGATGAATGTTTTGCTGGCAGGGAGAGAGGGATTCCAGATTGGCACGGTGATTCCCCCGCCAGGTCGGTGATACCGTCAATGCGCCGTCAATCATTCCTTCTTATTGTGCTCAGAGAAGTGGCTTTCAGAGCTGGCAGGCAGGGCTAAAATCCGGGCTTATTCCAGGTTACCAACAAACACTCTCTTATATTACACACTCCTGCCGGCTCCATACCCTCTGCTGGCCCTTGTGGGTTTGGGAATCTATGAGATTTTTTGTTTTGCAGGAACTGAAAACTTGAGACTATTGCTAAATTGGTCCATGAGTGAGCACAGTCTAGGGACACAGTATCCTAGGGAACAGGCCTAGGCGCTGATTTCACCCAACCCAGAGGAGCAGGGTTTGCTCTCCAGACCCTTTTATGCAACTAACTCTCTCATTCTGTTTCACCTTTTCCTCTCAATCTGATCCCTAGCAAAAAAGACCTCCCACTCGTGAATTATCAACCCCTTTTCTCCATGGCTATCTCTCTAACACATGTAAAACTCTGTAATTTTGAGCTTTCTGACTGACACTGTCCTCTCGGAGGGCTGAAACTCAAGGTCAGCCAAAGTCAATGGGAGTTTCCTCTAGCAAAAATAAACAAATAATTTTTTATTTGTATTTTCTTTTAAATGAGTGAAATATTAGCTGGTCCCCATGGAAGTCCCACTTTCAAAGAACCCAAATTATTTTTACCAGTTTCTGAATTGACCCTTTATAGGGTCTGGCTATGAGTTTGTCTGTGGAGCATTTTTCCATTAAAAACACTGATCGGGTGAGAGTTAAGTGCTCTGTGGAAATGTGTTGGTTTTGGTGGAACATTGGCAGGCTATGAAACCTGTTGGGACATTTCCAGCTTCCAGCTCTCCTGCCACCTCACCCATCTGATGCTTCCCTTGGAGCTATCTTGCCATTTCATGGGCACATGGTGCCTGCAGCCTGTTGGAGCTTGCTGTTTGGAGAAGCAGGGATGTGGAGAGGTAGCTGAGCTACCTGGGTAGCTCTTTGAACTTCTGCTTTTGTTGCTTTTTAGTGACATCTGTATGTGCAACTGAGACTTCATCTTAGTAGCTCTTGGGGAGCAGCTCTCATTCTGGAAGAATCAATCTTGGGTCATGTTTAGAGTTCTAGACTTTGCTAGTAAGAGGTGATGTTTTCTTCCTCTTGCCTACTGCCTTTGCCTTCCTCCTATAAATATCCTAAACTCAGTGGCATAGGGATTGTGAGTTCCTGGACAACTGTAATCACCAGTAGCTCTCTCAGGAAGAGTTCTCTGGTACCAGCAGCTGTCATGTTAATGTTGTCTTTACTGCCAAGCCCAGAGTCAGTCAAATGGCAGTACTGTAGAAATGTTAAAATATTAAAAGGAATGCTCACTTTCTTTCCCCTTCTCTGCTAAAAACATTGGGGTTTTTTTGAATCTACCTGACTCTTACACATTTAGGGCTTTAAGATATAATCTTTGTACACTGGCCTCATGTGCTAGGAAATGATGAACGATTTTCTGAGAAAGCTGTGCTGAACACAAGGATCATGCTTTGATTCAGATGTAGAAATGCAAAGAGACTAGATACTGTTCATACCGTTGACCTAGATTTCTGAGATCCAACAAGAAACTGCCATGCATATGCTTCAGCCATATAAAAAGCCCCTATTCTTTCAGTATGCACTAGATGAATTAAAAAAAGATATACTGATGAGGAAAGAATTTTCTGTTACAATGTCATTGGGGCAGGTACTCTACACTAACGTCATAAGTGTCCTTCACTGATGATCACTGGAGCACAATATTAAATCTGCAGAACATTTTCACAGCTCCTGTAACAAAAGTCCCTCTTCCTAACTTATTTCTAACAGTTTGAAAGTGTTAAGATCAGAAAGGATAATTATGGCCCCATTTAAATTGATATCCTGAATGAAGGAGGGGAATTTCTTTCATGCCAGTTTTTCCAACATGACCAATGGATTGCAGAGGATGAACAGGGTGCAGGCTACGAAAACTTCTGGAGCACCTCCATCTCCAGGTATTTTCAGTCCCATAAGCTTGTATAGCTGTTTGGATGTTTTTCCAGCCTGACTTAAACCACTGAATTTATGCAACACTTACTATAGTTGAAAATCACACTTGAACAGATGAAGCCAGCCTGTAGTATATAATGTCACTCAAGTCTCAGAAACATAAAATCAAAGTAACTGGGGACAGCAGGTTAATCGGGGGTCATCCACTCTGTATCCTGCCCTAAGCAGAGTCAGCTGAAGGTTTCAATTTTCCTTAAGACTTCTCTTGTTGATCTTCTGCAGAAGTATGAATTTCACTGTATTTGTCTTTATACACTGGAAGAGACAGAATTCCTCTCCCCTGCAATGTAATTCCTATGAAACTCTGTCCTTTGCTCCAGTTGTTGAGACACACAGTAAAGGTTGGAGCTGTGCCGTTCCTTCACGCTATCTGTCTTCGTTTTGACTGCTAATCCATCACGGACACAGTGACTACTCTCATGACCTCCCACACAGAAGACAAGCAAGCGGTACTTCCATCTGTCAACTGTACTCAGGAGGTGGCAGGTCTCTACGCTTGTGCGTCTGGATGAGTCTATAGATGTATGGAATATGTGTGAGCATCTGATACTCTGGTAAGAGGCTGAAGTGTTTTACACTATGTTTTAGGTGATTTATTGCACTTTAGCACATTCATAAAATACATCGTGTTAAGCATATGCATAAAAATAATATATAGGTTACCACAAAACTTTTATGACCTTAACCAGATCCGTCTTGGAATGTCGTCTTGAATGTTTCACTCCTGCAGGTGAAAAAACATATTATTTCAACTGAGCTTAGGGTAAGTTGTTTAGTCAAGACAACAATATTGTGGAGAGAGCTGTTACCTTGGTAGCACTTTGCCAATTTAAGTACTAATGAGCGCGGTTGATTTCTGTCCTACATCCAACATAAGGTGTCTATGACTACTGTGTCTCCAAGCTGCATTCCTCAGCTGGCCCATTCTCCTTCGGTCTGCCGACAATACAGATTCAAGAATTATATATAGACCCTGCACATTCACAGTATTTCTTGAAGTTAGTAGAGATTTCTTGTAAGGAATGTTACATTGGAGAGATACTGGTAAAAGTGAGAAGATTAAATATGTGGCAAGAGACAGGTTGGATGTCTGATAATGGGCTAGACTTCAGATTGGATTTATCTTTGGCTCTGCTACCAATTCACCTTTGTAGCCTTGGCCCTAGATTTTATTCAACTAACTTTAGACATCAGCTAATGTGGGTAGTCATGGCCAGCTCTCGCTACAGTGAGTGGAGAGATGCACTTCCAGAGGAGGTACAACCATAGCTGTAGAGACCCATGAAGAAGACAACCCATCATTTAGAAGGAAGCCTATACAACTGCCTTAGGCTGCACATTTGAGAGGGGAACCATCTCGCTGAGGGTTAGGGGTAGGAATTTCTCTCCTCTAATGGTGACTGAATGTCACCACAGCTTCTACAGTGTTGATAACTGCATCTAAGCTGATCACTTCAGGCCTCATTTATAATCAGTGAAGGGAAATGCACACTTTATAAAAGCAAACTATCCTACCTGTTTCATTTGTTTATCTTAGAATAAAGTGAATGGCATCCTCAAGTCCATTTTCTATATTGTCTCTGTCTCCAGAGTCTACAAAGTAGTCTATGGTCTAGACATACTATATTTTTGCTTAAGATAGATGATGAAGTGAGATTAAACTAATCACTGATATCCTTTTTTAATGCCTTCATTGTAACTGTCTGAGATACTATTTTAATGATGACATTGTTAATCCAATTTACTTTTACTCTTGCTTTCATTAATATATATTAAATTGTGTAAAGGTAGAATCACTGTGTTTAAACAGGTGTGAACAAATAATAACATTTTAAGTGATTAATTCTCTGAGGGAGGAGAGCAGTGCTGGAAGATGTAAAAGCATGAGGAAGACTTCAAGTTTTGGTTAAGTAACTCATTGGACATGATTACATCATGTAGTGGAAAGCGGTACTTGACTAGAATACTTCTCAAATGACAAATGATCTGGATGATGGAATCAAGTGTACCCTGATGAAGTTTGTTCATGATACCAAACTGAGTTGGGAAGCGGACACTTCAGAAGGGAGAACCACCCTGCAAGAAGACCTAGGTAGGCTGGAAGAGTGGGATGACAAGAACCTCATGAAACTAAGCGAGGACAAGTGTAAGGTCTTGCACGTGGGAAAATATAATCCAGGAGTGCATCAAAGGCTGGGATATACCTGGCTGGGGAGCAGCTCTGTGGAAAGGGACCTGGGGGTCCTGGTGAACAACAAGCTCAACGTGAGTGAACAGTATACTACTGTGACAAAGCAAGCCAACAGGATGCTGGGCTGCATCAACAGGGGCGTCACCAGCAGAGAGAAAGAATCATTACCCAACTCTATTCAGTGCTTCTCAGGCCACACCTGGAATATTGTGTTCAATTTGGTCTGTACTATACAAAAATATGTGGGCGGACTGGAGAGGGTCCAGAGAACGGCCACCAAGATGACCAAGGGACTGGGAAGGCTGCCATATAAGGAAAGGCTAGGAGAATTAGGTTTGTTCAGCCTTGAGAAGGAAGGCTTAGGGGAGACCTTATCACTGTGTTCCAGTATTTAAAGGGTGGCTACAAAGAAGATGCAGACTCCTTTTTACAAGGAGTAACATGGAAAAAACAAGGGGTAAAAGATACAAGTTACTCCTGGGGAGATTCTGATTGGACACAAGAGGAAAATTTTTCACCATGAGAACAGTTATTGGAATAATTTCCCCAGGGAAGTGGTGGACAACACCACTTCCCCAACACCGGACACTATTAAGATTCGGGGTGTTGGGCCACCTTGTCTAGACCATGCTTTTGCCAAGAAAGGCTGGACCTCCAACATAGACACCACCACCGGATATCTAATAGATGATTCTTGGCTCCATAAATCCACCTCAGGTGTCTTGTCTGAACACATGTTCTTCTCTTAGAGTCGAAGGAAAGAAAATGAAGAATCCAGGAGATGATTGGTCCCATTTAATTTAAGGAGGAACAGTCTTCTCATATATATAGATATATCTGTTTCCTCTTATTGAACACAGTAGGGACTCAAAGAACTAAGCTAATTTGTAGGTACTTAAAACTAGGAGATATATACCTTTCTTTTAGATTTGACTTCCTCAGGCTTTGTTTTAACAACTCTTTAAACTGGTTAAACTGGTAACAACTGGTTAAAAACTGGTTTGTTTTCTTTTTTGTTTTGTTTCACTTTGAAAAGAGGTGAGTTTCCCATATGATGACTAATTTCTTGAAGCTGGAACTGCAAGAAAAATATCAAATATTGTGACAATTGGCACAACTTCTTTATCAACTTATTACATCATCTCCTTCTCCATAAATAAGGACAGATGTCTCGTATTTCACTAGCTTTTTGATGATCAAAGCTGTGAGAGGAGCTTTATTAATTCATTGTTGGGTTTAGATTATTTCATATTTCTTTTGAATTATGCATTTACTGGTTTTCAGGGGAGGAACAGGTTTTTTCTGAATTTTCAGGATATGGGAGAGATAATTGAAAAATTATTTTTCTTTTTTTCAAAAATCATCAGTTCAGGTAATGAGGTAATCAGGTAATTAGTTAATATTTGAGACAAGTAGCTACCAGACTAAGGTGAGATATATTATAATACAGCACTGAATATTTCCCAGTTTAAAAATAAACTCAATGTGTAGGTCTTTCATAGAAGAACAGATTTATTTTGCACACTATATGGACAGGGCAGAGGCTGTATTTTTGGCTGTGATTCACAACCAAAAGACTTTTCCCTAGCTTCTCCCATGGTAGACTTGAACATCTTGTTTAAGACTCACAGAATTTATATATTTGTATATTAATATTGCTGTAGAAAGATTTACTTTTTAATTATTTACAGGGATGTGGAATTTCTCACTGCTAAATTAAAATAAAATAAACACACCTTGGTGGCATGCAAGATGCTGTAGAGGACAATGCTGCATATGCAGGAGTCACCCCTGGAAATCCAAGTCTAATGAATGAGCTACACTCCGCAGAGATTTCCATTTTGGCTTTAGCCTTGAATTGCAGTGGAGACAGAAAAGGCCCAATTTTCTAAAGATTTAATGATGAGTCTGATGAGATAGATTCTGTTATTAGACTTTCATTATCAGATATCTACATCTACACCTATACATCTATAATTATGTATATATAATATATATATAAAATACCTATGTATTATAAATCATGTATATATATAAACTATTTGCAAAAGGTAGATATCTCAGGATCATAATAAGTAGGTAATGGACATATGAAGAATGCTAAATCCCCCCCTACAATATAACAAACCAACCCACTGTCCACTATGACAGACTCGAAGTAGTAGGTTATATATATGTGACTTTAGTAGGGATTTTAATACTGGTGTTGTCATAATAAATCTAAGGAATTCTGATCAGGATAGACTAAGCTTAGAAGATAACAAAGCTTCAGTCTTTTGTTGTGAAACTGGAATTATCAGACTATATCTTAAGCAGAGTATGAAACTTGACTCCTACCTGGTCTTTATCTACTTAGGTCACTGATCTCTGTATGGAGGCATAGGAAGAGAAGGATCACACGGTTACAGAGATGACCTCTTAAGGCCTGATCCCATTGGGTGATGTGTCACCAGCTTCAGAAGCATGCACAGCCTGCTCTGGGATCCAGGCACAGCTGGTTGGAAAACTGTAGAAGGAACACAAGAACATCCATGTCTCTAAATTGCAGTGGGGACAGCTGTAGCCCAGATAATGATAGATTAAGATGTGGGAACCCCTCTATAAGTCTCAGACTTAATGCATATTAAGGTAAAGAAATCTTTTCAAGCCCCTGTTTCAATGTCAGGACTTAGAAAAAACCCAGTGATCTTTAAGTTTATAAAAAATTTTTCCACTGATTTTTGAGGAGGTTCTGACCTGAGCTTGAGGTCACTGCAGCAAAAATATTTCTGTCTCTCTCAGTCTCCTATGTGTCATTGTTTGGATAAGGCTTGCATTTCTTGGGGTTTGGCTGCACAGGACCACAGCCATGCAATGATTTCGTGTCATCCTGTGATCACCTATGTGAGGGCAGCTCATCCAAAATTCCTTATCAAATTCATCTCGTCTTCATTTGGGGAAAATAAACTAAAATTCTGCTTCAGGGTTTGTCCTGTCTGTTCAATGCTGAGGTCAAGTGAGGGACTTCGGCAGTTGGACCTGATTTTTTAGGAGACAGCAGCCAAGTACGATAGTCAAGAAAAGCCAAGATGAAAAACCAGAGAAGCCAAAGAGTGATTCAGTCCCAAGTGCAAGACAAGAGAGTGGGAAGCCACAGTGCCTACATTGCGTGTACAAACAGGGCAAGGATCCCACAAGGCAAAAACAAAGTCAGGTGGGCTGGTAAGAGGCAAAAAAAGAGGTGTCAGAGCTAAGACAGGCGGGTGAGAACAAGCCACGGAAATGCGGCCGCAGCCAAGTTGCATACTGAGCAGCCAAAAGCAACTGGTGTGACTCCTTCCTATCCCAGATGGGTGGAGAAACCACAACTTGGGTTTTCAGTCCTGTCCCAAGTCTCTTGGGGAATGGGCTGTGTTCAGCTGTAACTGGAGTGGTGAAGCAAAGATGAAGCAAAGTGAGGGTGACGTTCATTTATCACAGGTCAAATGGGGCTTGAAGTAGACCCATTTTTACTAATTGGCAGGAAAGCACATGAAGGTACTTAGACCCAGGTCCTCAAAGGTAAGGAAGTGCCTTACTCCCTTTGAAGAGCAGGTACCACATGAGGCATTTGAAAGCTCGGCTGCACAATAAAAGTTCCCAAAGGTGATTTTCACTGAGCTCAGCAGCAAACAGCATTGCACAAAACTGGAATCCAGAACTGGTACAGTACAAGGCTTTGAAATGTTGGGAGTCCTGTATTGTTGAGACCAAAAGGGTAACAGCAGAGAAACTCATGTTTTCCTGAATTTCACATGGTCCAGCACCTCTCCTGTTTTATCGATTGGCATCCTGTGGGAGCAGCATGAATCCTAAGTCGTATTCCAGAGAGAAAGGGATAAATTAAATCGAGTTTTTATCTTGTAATACTAATAAAACAGAATCCCTAAACATTATTCAATGATAGCGAACCCACATCTTCCAAGGGCTGTAGTAGTCCACCCCCGTCTCCTATACAACATATAAGATGCAACCGTGACTCTTTTTCTCCTGGTACTCTGTACTTGGCCTGTGCTATCCAACTTGTACATAGGGCTGTGGTGTTGCTGTTGTTGCAGAACCCCATGGATGAGCCCCAACCTGTTATTCTGATGCAAAATCTACTACTGACAGCATTTGCTGTGGAAAATCTTGGAAAATGCAGTGCCAGCCGTGGCTCTATGCTGCAGTTGGGAGTTGTGCTGCCTTCCTGCCTAAAGCTCTAGGCTCCTGGCTCTCCCCACTCCAAGTTGAGCCCTCTCAGATGCATTTGTATGATCCTGTACGATGAAGCCCTCCCACATCAAAGATTCTGGCTTAACGAGCTGGGCCTTTGTGCTTTCACGACAGATACCTTCCAGTTTTAATTTGGTGTTTTTACAGCATCTAACATAACGGGAATCTGCCACCTATGAAGGCGATGGATGAGTATTTGTACTGTGATAGTAACAGACCATTAACTGCTTTCCCTTGACTCAGCTCCAGGAGAAGCTGTAACAAGCTGTTCTTTGCTCCTTTTTGAAACAAGGGAAAAAATCATACCACTTTCTCCTTCTTTGAATATATATATATATTTTATATTTTGCTGTAGTGTGCTCCAAATACCGCTAGCTCTTGGCGGCTGAGGGAAAACATGGTGCTGCCAGAACTTTTGCTCTTATGTCTAGTTTCCATGTTTTTTCAGGGAAGATCATGCCAAGCCCTCGCTGCTATTGTCTTTTCAGCTGGAGGGATATGCCAATGCTTTTCCAGCCTTTCAAGGCCATTTTATAGAGGGATATATCATGACGTTGCATCCTGTGCCCTTCCTTGTTATTTTCCGAAACTCTGTTTTGCCAGGACCATTTGCTGGAATTTCCAAACAAATTATCCAATGGTCACTGCTCTGTGAGCCATTCCAGACTGCTCTTACACTAGAACATTTTTCCTCTGAGCAAAAAACCACAAACAGTGTCCACTGTTTCTCCTTTGTGCATGTTAAGGAAAGAATAGGGGAAAAGCAGAAGTTGACATTAAAGGGTATGGCATCCGTGCTGTAAGACTTGATGAAATAGATGCTATACAGATTTTTTTATCACTGGGAGAGGGATCCTAAAATGGGCTGCCCAATGCTATTGCATGAGCAATGATTTAAAGGCCAGAGAGAAAGACCCAGCAGCACTGCAGAACAGTCCCTTTAGAGTATTATGGCGAGTCCTAACTGGGAGTAATTGTTGCTTTCTAGGTGGTAAGAAAAAGGCCAGCAAGCAGCTTTGCATCACCCTAGGTCTGCCCTGGAGAAAGCTCTGTGCGGGGACACATGGAAGCACCACTCCATCCACGTGTAAGAGTTGCTCAGAGCACCCTGCAGTGAAGACAGCAGCTCTGGAGAAGAGAGTTTGGGAAAAGTCAAGCAATTGGTCCCAGTTTACCAGCCACAACTGCTGCTAAACAAAATTTGGCCAACATTTGCATGCTGTGGCAAAGAAAACATGTCTGTGACAGTATTTGCTAGCAGGTGATTCAGGCTGTCGTCAGTGGTCACGACCATTCAGGCTGTGGTCATGTTAGAGCCTGGAAAAAAGGAGAAGAGGTTCATTCTGTTCACTCAAGGCAGCGACTAGAATTTTAATATGGCTTCATGTACTTATCTATTCCCCAGGTGGGTTTCTATACAGGAGGGAAGCAGGAAAGAGGTGGGAATAAGGGATGTCACCCCATCAAATCTTATGCTGCAAGGGATGCTTCCTACCTCAATCAGAGTCATTGGGTTGTCTTCAGCAGACATTTCTACTAAATTGTCCATCTCCTTTCACTCCTACACTATTTCTTGTAGCACCTACTGAAACCCCCCTGGACCCACAGACCCAGATGCACACACTCACACCCCTCCCACACCTACCCTCTGCTCAACTAATGGACTTGAAAACCACGTTATGTCTCTGCATAGTAAGTGGGAGCCAACTGGTCATTCCCTTCAGAGTCGGGAGGAGCCTTTATTACTTCACAGAATAATAAATAGATAATGCAGAACTGCGATTTTTCAACCTATTTGTGACTCCATGTTCTGACCTATTGTCAAGAGGACAACCATGACTGATACACAAATTCACAGAAGAGCAGAATATCCTTGGCCTTTCACAGCAGCTGGTAGGTTCTACAATTAATAGAGCCCTCTGAGAAGGTATATTCCCATACTTCAACCTAATGTTGAAGTCTTTACATGATCTGCAGTGGAGAAGCCACATTTTGGACACCAAAACTTGAGAATCCTCTTCTCTGGCCTGTCACCTAGAATGGCTCTGAAGACATCTGTCAATGAGAAAGAAGTGTGAACTACTGGTTAGGGTTTTATATTCTTCCTGGTCTTTCCATCTGCGTGAGACCTGTCACACAGAGCGTATGAACTGCTAGGTTGCAGGTGTGAACAGAAGTTCTGGCTACAGCTGCTTTAACTCCCAAAGTTGCTTATTCAGTTTTCATCATGTCGACATTGATGAACAGGCAGCGCTCTGAAATTTCATAGCTTTGCTCACACTCCATTTCAGAATGAAGCAGGTGTTACCTGAAATTTCAGAATTGCCCTTGAAACAGGCATCCCGGTTCCTACCCGCTTCTGCAGCCCCCAATTTCAACATCACCCATCTGTGCCTTGTCTTCTGTTTTGCAGCTAGAGAATGAGACCTTCTGGGTACAGGATACCAGTTCTGCTTTTATAGAAAACCTGTTGTTGAGTGTTACCCTTAGGCCTATACTTAATGATAAAGTGAGACTATACCAGCTCAGAGGCTGTGAATACAACAGGGCCACCCTCCTCCTCTCTCTTGCATACCCCCTCCAGCCTCTTCACTGACTCTTTATCTGGTGCACAACCTCTCTTGGCTAATACTACATAGAGTTACACCAATTAAGGCATACATGACAACAGGGAGTGGGATACTGACTGGGAGAGGAGGATGGAAGAGGAAAATTCGGGGTATCCTGAGTGATGACTCTGTCTAGCAAATAATTGAAGGGGTGGAAATCTCTTCCAGGCTCTGTAGAACTAGGTTTGTCTATTGGCCTGCAAAAAGAGATGGCTGTAACCAGCTCAGACTTGAAAGAAGGCAAAAGCAACAGGTTTATTTACTGCAGTATATAGAGGAGGTTCCCTTCCCAGTGCATGTCTAGTAAAAAGAAAAAGAGAGAGGAGAGGAGAGGAGAGGAGAGGAGAGGAGAG
>JAOXNO010000013.1:1826940-1840161 GCA_028565335.1 Limnodromus scolopaceus
AGGAGAGGAGAGGAGAGGAGAGGAGAGGAGAGGAGAGGAGAGGAGAGGAGAGGAGAGGAGAGGAGAGGAGAGAAAACCATCCCTGGACTCCTCTTACCCCACCTGTAGCTTGACAGCTGTGCAGCAAGACAAGAAAACTGGATGGTGTGGAGGCATGATGGAATCAAGAGGGGAAGAAGAGGGACAGGAGAAGGCCAGTGATGTGACAGATGTGAAAGGTAAAAAAGTGGAAAAAAAAAACCTTTAAGTGCAAGGAGTTAGTGATGGAGAAGATGACAATAAGTATATGAAAATAAAGGTTTTACCTAGTTACTGCTATGCATTGGAGTATTTCCTCCATTGGAAAAATTGGTAGATTTTCAGACTTTTCTCATAACGACAGCATGATCAGACTGGAGATTTCTTCCTGTGTTATCCAAGCCATCATCCCACACCAGTTCTACATGTGCTAGTCCTGGAATCTGTTGAAACCTGTTCACAAGTGTTTTCACAAGTATTTTTCTCTATGTCCTGTATGAATTATCTAAAATTCTCTAAAAATCTGTTGCACTTCTCCTGATAACTGATGGTATTCCAAAAGCTCAGGGAAGGCCATGTCTGCCTCCGATGTCTGCTGAAGAAAATTTTTGACTCCCCAGGTGTGAAGAAAAGGTCTCCCAAATGAGGTTTTAGTTACATCAGAGACTGAACAGACAATAATATTAGCAAGACCTCACTCGTATACAACTATACATATGCTGTTTCTGTCACATAGATATTATTTATGACAGTATACTTTCTTACAATTTCATATCATGGACTTTTGTTAGGAAAGTGGTATTTGGGATGGTCAGTGGTCAATTCCCCTTGTTTTGGCAAAATATGGCTAAAAATTACACACCAGTAAGCAGAAGCTGACATAGTATTATGTTGCCCTGATGATGTAAACTTTCCTTTTGCTCTCTAAGGAGTCAAGTACACCTTAACTCGGTGTGGCAGTAGACAAGGAGAAAGCTCCCAGCAATATTGCAACACCAGCACATGTGTTCATGCTGTAGAGAGAAGCCATGGACTGAGCGGGGCAGGGGGGGGGTTGCAGGGTTTGGGTAAGTTTTAGAAGGAAAAAAGAACTCAAAATTTTCAGTTTGCACACTGGTGTCACTGCCTCTTCTGGGTTAGTGAGTCCTGTAAGGGGCACTGGGAATAGGAGAAGGGGGATATCTGACACCCTTGGTCTCCTCTGGATGTCAGTTCATCCTGGTCTGGGGTGGCTGGTGGATTCAGCTCTCTCTTTTCAAGGAACAAGCTGGGTGATGAGCACTCAGTGAGCTAAAGTTAGGTGACATGAACCCTGACCTTAGTCTCGTGGCTCCACAGGCTCCATCCTGTGCAGTGAGGATGGGAACCTGCCCTTCTCTGGTTGCGCTGTTTGGACTTTGCTAAGCTCCGCCACAGCAACAACCACAAGCCCCAGATGTACCTACCACAGGAGTTTTGCTGCTCTGCAAAGTCAGTTTTCCTTAGCAACAGCAGCTCTTTCTACTTCTCCTCCAAGGACCTCAGCTCGCCCAAGCTAACGAGACCAAATTAATGCCTACGTGAGGGCAGTAGGCATAACCATATCCATTTCACTTTCTGGTAAGCTGAGCAGGGGGAAGAGGCCTCGGATGAACCCTGCTGACCTTAGATGAACCTCTGTCAGCTTTCCTCCCCTTGCCATGTGCTCTGAGTATTTATTTGCAAACTCCCTGAGGCCCCCGTCTCGCTGCATCCCGCTGGCTTCTCTCTTCAAAATCCTCCACATCCACAGCTTTACTTTGGCAGCAGAGGGCACTGCCCCCTTCTTAATTTTTTTTTTCCACACTCATCCCCTCCCTCACTCTCCTCTAAAGGCTGCAATTACGTTCTCGGTAAGTGGTGCTGTCTGTCTGCAAGCTCCTGAGAGTTTGATTTGTCTTGGCTCCCAGCTCTGACATGCCTGGGAAGGGCAAGGAAAGGAAATGGGTGGGAGCTCCCATCTAACCACGAACTTGTCCTCCCCCCTCTCCTTTTCTTTTTCTCCCCATCCCCTTCCCTCCCCCATCCCAACCAGAGGAAGGATCATGCTGCATCGCTTAGAAAGAATTACTCTGAAAGTTTGGGTTGGAAATTTATTTTTTTTCCGTCCCTTTCAAATGAAATACGCTGGGAGTCTCTCCCATTTCCAACGTAACGGGGTTGTTGTTACAAGAGGCATGTGTGCTTGTGTGTGTGTGTGCGTGCCTGCAAGACGTGTTTTCTCGCTCACATGTGCTTGTGTGTGGGCGTGTAGTAAGTAGTGGTATGCACTTGTGAGCAGCCAGGAACTACTCCAGTGCTTCTAAATATCTATGCATTTTATTTGCTGTTCCTGAAGATTTCCCTTTTTTTCCCTTTGTATCTCTTACCGTCCTTCTCCTCAACTATTTATTTTCTAGGTTTTTTAAGTTACAGGTCCATCCTGACAAGTGCTGAGTCCCCCCAGGGATCATCAAACACACATTTTGGGTTTGAGGAATGGAGCGAAGGACTCAGGCATGAGTCTGCTCTTCATTTCTCCACCTGTGGCTAGATCCCACGTTTGCATTGCACAGTGATACAGCCTCTCTCCCATTTTGCCACACCCCTGTAACAAAAGCAAGTGAATCTTTAACCTGTCTTATACCTGTTGGGGAGTTTCCGACATTGTGTTTTGATGACCAAGAAAGATGATGGCACAACCGTAGCTGACCCTCTGAATAGGATCCCTAACCTTCATATGGTGCTGTGGATCAGAGCCATACCTGGGCATGTGCCACAGCAGTTTCATAGTGAAACAGAGGGCAAATGAGAGGTTTAAAAGGAGTGTGAGGAAGCTGTAGCTATTGCAGACCTCTAAAAAAAAAAAGACACTGAGTCTTGTGCCACCAACAGCAGCACTGATGAACTGTACCACTGGAGGTAACCCTCTTGTTTTAGTATTTGATGCAGACATTCCCTGACTCTGCTGTTATCCATACCCCATCCTCACCCTCTGAATACAGAAAACGATGCCCAGAGATGGGGAGGTAGAAGAGGAGAAGTGTCCTAACTACAGTTTTTCTATGGGTTTCATGGTCTCTAAGAATGCCTGGATGCAGACCCTGCCTTTCTTGCCACCCAACCACCATGTACTGATGAGAGGCACGTGTCCCCCTGTTGCCCACCCGCACTGAAGGGCATCACTTCCTAGCTCTTAACTGGTTTGGCAATTAGAGAACCACCCTGCTGTTCAGGGCAGTGGAGACCAACACTTCATCTTCTGCCCTTTGGGGTTGCTTTTGCACACTTGGTTTGTAGGATCCTTCTTTAAAGTGTGGGCTGTGCCACAGCAAAGTGTGGTAGATGCTCACAATGAGTCTGTCTGCATAGGAAAAGTGACTTGTACCTAGTCTGTCATGTGTTCTCAGAAGGTAGGGGTGTTCTTCCCCATTGACACTGGGCCATCACATGATCTGAACAGGCTGAGAGAGTTGGGGTTGTTCAACCTGAAGAAGGCAAGGCTCTGGGGAGACCTTATAGTAGCCTTCCAGTACCTAAAGGGGGCCTACAGGAGAGATGGGGAGGAATGGTTTTAAACTGGAAGAGGGGAGATTTAGATTAGGTATTAGGAAGAAATTATTTCCTGTGTGGGTGGTGAGACACTGGCCCAGGTTGCCCAGAGAAGCTGTGGGTGCCCCATCCCTGGAGGGGTTCAAGGCCAGGCTGGACACGGTTTGGAGCAGCCTGATCTAGTGGGAGGTGTCCCTGCCCGTGGTAGGGGTGTTGGAACTTGATGATCTTTAAGGTCACTTATAATCCAAACCATTCTAGGATTCTATAGAAGTAAACACTCAGAGGCCTGTTTGAAAGGGAAAACACTTGATGGCCCCATCTCGCTTTTAAAGTTCTGCACAGCCACGGCTTTTTTTTATCTTGGCTCTATGTGAACATTTGACAGCCAGTGCTAGCATCTGACCTGCTGTCCTCTTTGCTTTGAAGGAACCTCGTCAGACAAGCAAAGCTGGGAAGAAGCTAGGCTCTGATTTTTGTTTTGCCAAAGGCTGGCACCCTGAACACATAAAAGGTAAACGATAGGATGAGAAGAGTGGTCTCTGCACTTGCAAACAGAAATTAAACACATGGGAAGGAAGAAACAAATATGCAAAATAATTTCCCCTGGTTTGGAAAAGGAAACATGGAAAACTAACAGCCTCAAAGCACAGGTTGTGGCTTTTGGGAGAAAGAATGCGAACAGTCACTTTCTCATCCTGTTTCTGTCATTTCAAGACTTGTGTGAAAAGGCTGATGTTGAATCCCAGTTAGCCATAAAATAACAACAAGAAGTCTGCCCAGTGGCTGTGATTTGCCAATTGTGAGCTTTCTGCACCTACACCAGGACTCAGAAAGACGGAAGTCTGCAAAACATCCCAGATAGGAGTGCAGAATCCTTGAAAAATGTGATCTCACCCACGGGGACAATCTGATTAAATGAGTGTTACTTATTGTTCCAACACCATGGCAATGTCTCCAGAAGGAATACAAATCACTTAGTGCAATGAGATAGAGCCAGCTGAGCAGGTACCAGGAATGTGGGAGTTGCTTATTAGTCACCCAGGGGGGAAGAACTATTGCTTTTTTAATTTATTTCATTTTTATTCGCCTGTACTCATCACCCCCCCCACCCCTGACACCACTACTTTTTGTAGTGAAACTAATGAGATAGGGGCTGATCCAGAAATCCTGAGCACATCATGGCATTTTTCCATTGGCCATGGGAACCAGGTGGGACCTTTGTGCTGGCAAATCTCTTTCCTGATCAAATCTCAGCGGGTACAAATCAGCACAGCTCTGCTGAAGTCAGTGAGGGGTTCTCATCTATCACTTGTTTTATTAATATTGCTCTGTCTACAGGTCCAGGCTCTCCAAGAACACATCTTCTATTTCATTGCCTCTCATCGAAGGCAATGTGTGAGTGCTGATTTGCCCAGGCTGAGGATCTAGTCCAGCTCTTTCATTGTTGTTTTTTTTCCCTTTCTCTTTCTCCCTCTCTCTCTTTATAGCGGTGTTGGAATTGCTGTAAGGTTTACAGTGCAGTAATAATCACCTCATTATTATTAATAACCATGGCAACAGAATGGAAATTAATCACACTACTTCTGTTTATCCCCATAGAAACAGAGCCAAAACAAACAAGACTTATCCACAATGCCTATTCCTAGAAATCATACATACTACATAATTACCAATGAAATGAACCAGCAACCATAAGCTGCCTGGGTTATCCAGTAGCACCTATGCAAAGGTCAAGGATACGCAGTCAGGTCAGTAACGAGAAGGGATGCTTCCTCAGATTGATTAGTGGGTGAAACATATCTTCAGTATCTTTGCTCATTTTGTTGGTTGGTTTTACTCTTCAGCGTTCATCTTGGTGACTGGACGCTGAGAGAACTTTGACACGATTTACTCTTCTTCACTTTTTAAAAAAAAGATATGGGATCAGTAGATCTAAGCTGGTTAATGATTGGAAGGGAGGCTTCAGAGAAATATCAGTTTCTGTGAGCTTCTGAAGACAACAACACTTCTTTCCATGTGCCAAGAAGTAAAGTAAAATACCAGTCCAGCAGTGAGGATAATAACTGGAAAGAGTGAGGATACAATATAGATATGTTTTCTTTGTAGCATCATCAACCTTGTTTGCAGGAGATACGGAGGATGTGATCCTCGTACTCATTTTCTATGCGGAGAAGTGAAACTCTGACACTCACTTTCACAGGCAAATCTCTGTTCTGCCACAGTCATTCTTTATTCAGATTCAATTGCACAGCAGTTGTTTGCCTGTGTTCCCCCCCCCAGACCATTACTGCACTTTATTTAAACTGTCACCGACAGATAATCTAGCTTTTGCATCTGCTTTTGCCTATGGCTTAATGACACACACAGGAGACTCCTTTCCAGGCTTTCAAAGTAAAGAATTCATCTCTCAGATGATCCTTCAAGCCCAGAGGTTCTGCTGACTCTTACCTACAGATGCAGCAGCACAGATTAGAGTTGGTGCGGAAAGATGAGAGAAGCATGAGACGTAATGATGATTAAAACCACAACTTTTTCTGAAGCCTTTTTTTTTGCAACAGGATCTGGTCAGACTTAAACCCTCAGGGTACATGAAATCAGCTGTACGTTGGAAACCTATACTACTTTCACTAAAGAAGTGAAACTCGACTGTGAGGAGGGACATGTAGTTGCCATATCCTCCAAAGCCTCAAGAAGTCTTGATGGATCTTCTCACTTTTTACTATAGACTCTCCTCCAACTCTAAAAAAACATACAAGCTACCTCTTATCTATGTCTCTTACCTACAAAATGGTGATAACAATCCTCTAATTTTCCTAAATACCACTTATTTTATATACATAACATATAAATTTTGGTGGACAGGGGAATTCCCTTGTTGTCTCACTGTACTTTGTACAAATATACTAAATTGTGTTCAAATTAAGGCATTCAAACTGGAAATGATAGAGGGAACAGCCCTGAGAACAATCTACTTTATGAGGTTTAACTGACCTTTTAAGCTTACCAAAAAGACAGAGAGAGTATAATTAGCTGGGATGAATCCCATCTGAACTTCCTCCAGCCAGTTCTCCTGAATCCAACTAAACACAACTTTTCCATACCGAAGGACAGTTGAGGAGAGATTGATATTGCTATTGGGCAATGCAGAGACACTCACAAGTGTTTTGTTCCTGTTTTATATAATCCACTCCCGGAATTATGGGGTTTTTTGTCCAAAAGACACCAGCGCTGACAGGTTGCTGCAGTTACAGGTCCTGTGTGCTCAGAGCAGGGACATGACAAAAGGAGTCAATGCATTTCCAGTTCTACACCATATAATACTGACATGTGCTCCACTGACTACAGAGAAATTCCAGACTTCCTCAGGTAGATAGCTGTGTGGGATAGCATTTGTTAGATTATTTGACTAAAAGTTAACCAATCAAATAAAGACTGGGTGAGGATTGGGAATATACGCTCTGTGACAGCCTGATCATTGTCTGAACTAGGGCACACAGAACCACAGAGGCTGCCTCCCTTTATCAGATTGGGGCAGGAGGTCCAGGTCCTGAAGTCCTCACAATCCAGCAACTTCTGACATGATCCACCATTTAAACACAGAGACCTGATGTGCATGAGGGCACCCCTCCGAGCCTCTACCTTCCTGAAGGCCACAGTCTACCTGAATGGTGTTCCTGTGTTGTATCTGGTGACCTCACATGTCTTCTGGAAGTTTCAAATGGCATAAGGTACCCTGTCCAGGACCGCTGATTTGCACCCTAAAACATACATATATATTTAATCAGATAAGTCCACTTTGATGTGCCTACCAGCCACTCACCAACAGCAATGATGATTAGTTATCATTTAATGTTCACTTAAAGACTTTGCTGAAGAAGAGAAGCTTAGAGGAAGACATACTGGGTGAAATCTTCTTTTATGGTCTACAGGAAATAAAGATTAATTACCTAACAATCCATTTTTGAAAACTCTGTATCAGTTTTGTCACTTAATGATCTGCTTTTGTGTACAGGAAGACTGTATGTACGTAGACAGTGAGACATGCAGATGCTTGTTCCGTTTAGTTAGTTCCAAATATATTAATACACCCGCAGAAATGTTCTCAGAGTGTGGTGTAGCATGTAATACACAGCAAATTGCTTACTTGGGGCCTGAATTCTTCCTGCAAATCTCATTAATATCACAGATAACTTTTTCTCAAGTTGAAACAGGGCTGGCAGACGGTGCTTGTGTTGTCCCAGCTTCCAGGAAGGAAGATTCAAATAAAACATTACGAGAAACAGTAGGAACAGCAGAGTGCTGTAATCAGTTGCCCGGAAAGATTGTGGGAATTCCTTCATTGGAGAGTTTTGGAAAAATCCTAGACAGTTGTATGTCAGGAATTGTGTAAGTAGAGTGGTTTCTTTCCCAGAGCAGGAAGTTGGAGTAGATGACCTTATTCTGTCTTCCTCTGCCCATTTTTCTGTGTGCCTGTGCCGCTTTGACTAGATTTGGCAACTCTCTGTGACTACTGATGTGCATTGGTCTAGTAGTTTATCCATTAATGCAAACACAGATCCCTAGAATTGACAATAATAGCTGACATACCTGTAGAAACCCTTCTTGTTATTCTTAGCATCCCTTGCTAAATTCAGCTACAACTGCACCTCAGCTTTCCTGACCCAATCCCTCCAAAACCAGGCAGCATCCCTGTATTCTTCCCAGAATACTTATCCCTGCTTCCACTGCCTGTGTGTTTTTTCCTTGCCCTTTATGTTGATCAGCAGGTCTCGACTCAGTCACGATAGTCTCATGCCTTCCTTTCCTGATTTCTTAGACCTGGGGATCAAGATCTCCTGCACTCTATGGAACATGTCCTTAAAGATCTGCCAGCTCGGTTCTGGTCCCTTGTCCCTGAGGGCTGTTTCCCAAGGGATCTTATTGACTAAATCCTTGAAGAGCTGGCAGTTTGTTTTCCTAAAATTCAGGGTCTTGACTTCACTTTTTGCCTGATCCCTCAGGACTGCGAATTCCACCGGTATATGGTCACTGCAGCATAAGGAGTATAAAAGCTCAAGAAAAAAAAATAAATTATTTAGCTCTTGCATAATCTAATATTCTTCAATAGGTGTGCATGAACAACAAAATTCTACTTACTGTGAGAAAGCCTTGTCTTAGTTTCTGAGCCTAAAATAAATCATAATAGTTTGTGTCCTGGAAGAAAAAAACATTTGTAGAGCAGTTAAAAAGGTGAATATGTCAATCAGCTAACCCGAGTTAAATGAGAGTCACAAGTTTTTACATGAAGTGGCATGGGGATTATTATTTTTTTTTAATCTGAAGCAGAATCCAGCCCTAATATCCTTCCTGCTACTTAGTGAAGTTGCAAAAAACCAGCGTATTTCATAATAGTACTGCCAACACAAAGTAATATTTTATACAGAAGACGTCTACTCACAAACTCTGACCTTTAAAATATTATATAAAACTTTTACTAGAGATACAAACAGTTTGTTAATGTTAGCAGGGACGGTGAAGTAAGAAAAATACTTTTCTTCCCATGAGTTGAAAACAGAGGTTGCTCAAATCCCAGCTCACTTGTGTGGGGAGAATTTATGATTTCAAACTTTATAGGGTCATTCAAGGAGTTTGACAGAGTATTAGTATGATAGATGTAAACTTCATGATTCAGCTAACTTTAAGTTTAGAATCCTAGAATGACAGAACAGTTTTGGTTGGGCGGGACCTTAATGATCACCTAGTTCCAATCCCCTGTCATGGGCTGGGACACCTTCCACTAGACCAGGTTGCTCAAAGCCCTGTCCAACCTGGCATTGAATACTTCACCCTGATAAAAACAGACAAGATATCAAGTCCTCAAGGTATCCATTCAATTCTTGTTCTTGGAGATCTGATGATGGGAAGGTCTTAAAATCACTCTCTGCTGAGATAAAGCTACTGAAAATCCACTGCAAAGCCCCATCTTTCACTCTGCACTGAAAAATTGTCTTCAGGGCAGGTCCTGAGACTTTCCTTGGTAGATTCCTGTCAGTCACAAAGTAGGAATTGAATGATAGATAATGCTGACGTACATAAGTGAATCAGAAATTACTCTGCTTGATACAGTTGCTCGTGATCTTCCTCATATAAGGTCACAAGCAGCATACCATTCCCACAGCTAGTCATGTATGAACTTCTCAAAAGATCTGCAACTTTGGTTGAGGAATGCAACCTAGTTTTGTCCTGCAAAAAAGCCCAGGAGCCCAAGTTAAAATCAAAGCATCAGTGTGCCCAGAGACACCCATTTGCATAAGGAGAAATAAATTTATGCTCCTAAAAGCTTGCAGTCTCCTGAGACAGCCAGTGAAACATTGCTATGTCCATTCAATAGGTAGGATGAACCTAGACCCAGACAAAGCATACCATGCCCTAGACAACAGCATGCCCTATTGCTTATTTGCTAAAGCAGTGTCTCCCCTGTTCAAGCCCTCAGTGATATGATGTGTCCGCTTCCAGGGAGTTCCCTGCCTCCTCTTTTACCATTCTGTGCCTGTTATTGAGTGAATATTCCACTTTCTTGAAGTTTCTTAACACCTATTAATCACTCTGTCATAGGATGGGTATTGTTTTATTTAGTCAATGCAAACGTTTCCCATA
Source organism: Limnodromus scolopaceus (assembly GCA_028565335.1). Taxonomy (NCBI): domain Eukaryota; kingdom Metazoa; phylum Chordata; class Aves; order Charadriiformes; family Scolopacidae; genus Limnodromus; species Limnodromus scolopaceus. Next base: position 1,837,147 of record JAOXNO010000013.1, read on the forward strand.
ACATGAAGTTCAACTCTTTCCCTTCGTTCACCTGTGTGTTCCTCTGTAAATAACCTTGGAGGCAGGGATGCTGTTGCCATAGCTGCGCTGAGCAGTCCTCACCTCCTGAATTATTCTGGTAGCAGGGTGACCTGCAAAAGGAGTGTAACATGTGCATGACTGAGATTGTCTTCTTCTGTTTTGCCATTTGCTCAGTGCCAAGCAAGTCAAACAGGCAAGTGTAACAGGAAAGTAAATTGGACAAAACGGCTTTTTAGCCCTCCCAAAAAAAAATATATTGGAAGAGATTTTTGTTCTCTAGCAATACAGCTGGGGAACAACCTCCAAAAATAGGGGACTACTACCTGTGCAAGTGGCTATTCATTGTACGAGAAAAAAAGGGCACAAACTTACTATGCAGTATCGGGCTCGAAAGTAGACAGCTTGTGGTTTTCGATAGAGTAAATAAAACTGAATTTTGGCATCATGAGACTGACAAGTCAGGTGGGCAGAGGAGCAGTGCATTAGGGAATGTATCTAGAGGGACCAAGTGAGGCAGCAGGTTTGCTGCTTTGAAGCTACCAACAAATTGGCTGGAGTAAGGACAGACTCTGCTGCGGTTGGGGATTGCGCATGGGAATAGAAGCCACCATCAGACACAGGCATTAGTCTGTCTTTCTCAGGTAGCTCAGGTGGCTTTGCAAAACCCTAGAAGAGGAAGGAGGTAAAAGGGACCTGTCCATTTCCATTTCTGTTGTGGGTGCAGCTTACTGAGCCTGTATAAGAGCTGTTGAATGTGATCCAGTTTGGAGGTCCATGGACCTTCTGAAGACTACCCACTGCTGGCTGTACCTAGAAGACTGAGTTCACCCTACTGCTTCTTTAGGTAAGGCATGGAAACCTGTTAGACACTCAAAGGGAGTCTTGACATGTTACAGCATTAGAGGTTTTGCTCTTCAAATTCATTTTCCTCTCATGATATTCCATGCCTTGTCTTCAAATTTTGTCAGCTGCAAACAATCACAGGGTTGCTACAGGATCAAGGAAAAGAGTTAAAAATGTTCTGGGAGACATTCCAAATAGAAATGAAAGGCTGGAGGGGAGGAAGAATTACAGTATTGACACCGTACCTGCAGACCCTGGGCAAGATTAGCGGGGCAGATGCTACAAGAAACTGTCTGTGAACTTTTATGTAGTGATTGAAATGACTCAAGGAGGGCTAGATTTTATTCCTTTTCCTTTTATTCAGATTGCTTTTACTCTACAAAAAGTTAAGGGCATGTTTCAAAATGTAAGGTGTATTACAGCTTCATTTATACATTATATTTATTTTTTTCTAATATATAAACCTTATCTCCTTTACAAATGAAAAGAAAAAAGTCTGTGTTTGTTTTCTGGTTTGTTTGTTTTGTTTCATTTTATTTTATATATTTGTAGATTTTTCTACGCGAGTAAACCAATAAAAAATAAAGGAAAACATTTTGCTAAAAATTTACAAAATTTGTTCTTGTAATTGAATGCAACTTTTTAATTTCCCAAAAGACATTTTAAAAAATCCAAAATCTCCTCACTGTGTTTACTTTTTACTAAGTGTTTATTTTTTATTAAGTGTTTATTTTTCAATGAAAAACTCCAAGAATAAAAAGAAACACCACGTGACATTTTGAAGAAAACATTTCAAAGTTTTTCCAAATTATTTGCATTTTCTACCAGTTCTGCAAAATTTGTGTGTCATGAATCTAATTCTTGGTATTCTAACCTCTTACTTTCAGGAATTGCAAACAAGCAGGTTGATGAGAAAATAGTATATTTTAAATAGATTCTGCAAAGTATTTCAGAAAGTAGAATTTGTCATCAGATTTGAGGGTTTTTTCGTTAGAAAATCAAACTTATTCATACAACTAGAAGATATCTTTTGCAGATGCAATAAAAACTCTGCACTTTTCTACAGCCAATTGGTACTCTATTGACCACATCTTCATTGGCCACAATGGGAAGTGAGACCCTCAGCTCACAAGACAGTGAAATCTGTGATGTGAATTCCTCTTCTGTTGTACGCTTAAGAAGAGACAGCTTGAGTATTGGTTGTTGTCATGAAAGTGTAAAGCAAAAGTATCTCTACTGATATTACACAACTGGGGCGAGTGGGAAGAAAAGGAAAACCTACACAGCAGAAGTATTCAGGGCCCAAATTTTGCAAAGTTTGTGTGACATAGTGGAACACAATGAGTCTTCTTTAAATCAGTCTAATTCGCATCTACAGAAAAGAGCAAAACAGTAATCCTTATGCCAAAACATATTAGAAAAGGAGCAATGAGGGAATGCAAAACTTAGGGAAGCTCAAGTGATCAGAGGCTGCAGTTGTCAAATGATGCAAGAGGAATTTCAGAAAGCCAGATGTCTAGGCTTTTTTAAAGTTTTATAGGCATCTCTGATTCAGGAGAGCTAAGGAATGAATAGGTAGAGGGCAATGTAATGACTATATGAAAATTTTGGTAGATTTTTTTTCCTTCTATGAGGCGTGCTCTGACAGAAACCATTGTTTCTGGTCCTTTTTGCAAAGTGTCATAGCAATTCATTAAGCTTGGGGAAGACTTAAGATGCTTTGGAAAAAATCTGAAAAAATCTCACTAAATAATGGAGCACCGACAAGAATAACCTAAGAAATCTTCTCTTATTTCTCCTAAGTCAACACTGAAAAGGGAGTATTCAGACCACCTACAGTGATGCCTAAGACAGCACTACAGTTGAAGGGTATATTAAATGATTCAGGTCTCCTACTGCCCCATGCTACAAGGCCTTGCGTGGTAATAGAATCAGCGAAGGGATATAAAGGCTGAACAAATACTCCCTCTTACAGATCCCAACGTTAGTGTTCATCCATGTAACACACCACAGCAGGTTGTCTAAAAGGTGGCCCTCAATTTTTAAGCAGACCTGTTGAGTCCCTAGAGGATACAAGCAGTTCCTAGAAGTATTTATGAGAGTTTTTTTGGATCCAGAGTGGGAAGAGACCTCATGATTTGCCATTCAAGT
>JAOXNO010000013.1:1840261-1866920 GCA_028565335.1 Limnodromus scolopaceus
AAGCAGTTCCTAGAAGTATTTATGAGAGTTTTTTTGGATCCAGAGTGGGAAGAGACCTCATGATTTGCCATTCAAGTTTAGTTTCCTTTAATTGGATAAGATTAGAATAGGCTGGAAATTCACTATATCCCAAAGAATAATACAATAGTCTGTTAAAAGGATCAATGGAATTCTTATATTTATTTTGTCAACTAAAATTGAAGGCAAAGATATTTCATTTTTCTAATTGTTAACACTCTTACAATGTTTGCCAGATGTGGCTTTTAAGTGAAGAAGTGGAAAACTTTCTTTAAAAAATTAAACACTGCAGTTGTACAATGTTCTGCGGAGCTGGCTGCTCTGTTCCCACTTCTGTTTAGTTTGGATCTTCCTTCTTAGGCCTGTGTTTCTTCATCAGGTGCTTCCCAGTGTCCTTACCACTGATGGGATAATCAGTGAACACGCAGAGGTTGAACCTGAAAGCTTGCCCAAAGAAGAGCTGGAGAGTCAATTTGAGGAAGTCGGAAGAGAGAGTTATTACATTCTTCTTCCAGTGCTGATCCCGTGGCCTAAATGAAACCAATTATCCAATCACTTTCAAATGTAGATGTCTTAAGGAAAGAAACTGCCTCTTTATTTTGACATTTAGACAAGCTTTCAGAACTGTGAAGGAGATACAGCTGCGTCTGAAGTCCCAGGTGTGGATTTTTAGTCTCTCTCCTTAAATCTCTCTTATTTCAGAAAACAAAGCTACCAAATTCGATTAAGATAAAGAAGAAAGATAAGTACAATGATTTAAACTGAGCTTTCACTTGAAGAGGGACAGACCAAGCGTAGAAAGGTTTGGCTTTTCACAGCCGTCAAGCATTGGACTCCGAATGACCTATGCAAACAGAAAAAGGGTTGATGCTCAGCTGGAGTAAATCAGCATAGCTTCAGCAACACTGCCTTAATTTACACCAGCTAAAGAACTATCCCAGGCCCTCATTAATGGTCCCTCAGCTAACCGATCTGACCAGACAGAAAAACCACAGACACATCTGTTTCCTGCCCTCCATTCTTCAACTACCACACCCACTTTTATCTGCAGTGTGCTCCATGGTATGACTCACTTTAAATACAGAGGACGTACTTTCTCTATGCCTGTTAGACTTCAAATTAAGAAGCAAGAGGTAGGTTGTTTTGAGGGGTCCCTGGTGGACTTTTGGGTGGAGAATAGAAGTGCTTTATATTTTTTTCCACGGTTGAAAGACGGTATCACAGGAATAACAGTATAAAGTTGTTTATTAGTTGTGTGTATTTTACATTTCTAAATAGTGTCAAGGGTGCTAGTCACGGAGAAGGACTACCTTTTGATGTGCATAAGTAATAATAAAAAAGTATAAATAATACCAGATACGTTAGCTACAGATCAGCCAAGAGTAGTAGATCATGGGTTTTGTCTGCATTTCTATAGTCCTTTTGCGTGGTCACAGAACAAACAAAGGAAACATCCATCAGACCATTTGAGATGTCAAACCCATCGGAAAACCTACAGCTCTCTTGCTTAGACTTTTGAACCCGACCTTTTTATTTTTCACTTGGCTGGATACGTTGTATTTGGCAGCCTCCAGAGCACGCACTGCTCCTGCCCCAGTCCCCATACAATTAATGTTCAGGAACAACCAGAGGAAAGAGGAGAAGAATTGAATAAATTAGACCACACCCATGGTTTTGAGGCCCAATGTCATGATGCTTGCCAGGGCAGAGAAGTGGTGTTGGGAGGGCCAATATTTTCCCAGGTGCCAAGAAAAAAAATCAAGGCAGTAGACCCATATAAGCAGGACCAGTTCCCATCAGGGGAACTTCTTAGGCAATGGAAATTTGGAGATTCCTCTAGTCCTGAATGATCAGTCTCACCCTACGGACAATGTTAAATCTGCAAACTGTTGTACAAGGGAAAGATTACCCATTAAAAGTACTTCTCACGACATGAACAAGTTGTTCTGGAGAACTGAAATGCCTTTTTTTGTAGTAAGCTCTGACTGGAGCTGTTCCCACAGTTCAGGCACAAGAAACATCCCTGCTTGATACAGCCCAGCATCCAATCTCACCACAGACCAGCAGCAGCTACATTAACACTTGCTCTCATTTCACGGCATCCCCTGCAAGTCTTGACCTAGATATGCCCCTTTCCAAGCTTTCATCCAGCAAAGGAGAATGCTTTCTCTTTTCTCATTACTTCTGGCATCATTATCTGTCTTTTCGACTCTACAAACTTCACATTACATCACCACCAGCTTTCTATATTCTGAGGCAAAAACCCCCTATTTGTGCTCATTAAGATTTTTTACAATCTCCTTGAACTATTCAGAAGAAATTTAATAACCTTCCTGTAGTATATGAAGATGGAGGAAGAATGGATTGGCTTGGGGCTAAGGAAGAGACACGGTTATAACTCCAAGGAGTTGACTTTTAATCTGGACCATGTGCCTGTGTTCACAGCATGCACAGAACTTTCACACAGCCTGAAAACAGACCGCAGCTTTGTGCCTTACCCTCTGGGTTATTCTTGGATCATCTACTGTGGTGTGTGGGCAGTGCAGTCCATTCATCCCTGATGCTGGTGATAGATGTGAGTGTACCAAGCCACATACACTGAATAAATGGTGACAGAACAGTGACTTCTGGAGAGACTGATTCTGAAATCCTCTACAGCTTGTCTAGCTGTAGGAAGGAGACTACAAAAATAATGAAAATCATAGATCTTAAGCATAAACAAGTCAGCTCAAGATGCGAGGAGCTTCTGTTCCAGCCATAGCTCCTCTCTTTGCTAGGCTGTCACAAGCAGAATGTCACGTAGGGTCTATCTTGCTGCTGATTAATGTATAGCCATCCCTCTAGAGGGGTGGTCTTCTCTACATGGATGGAAATGCCTTCCGTGACAAACCCCAAACTTCTAAAACTAGGAAACCTAATCCATACCTGCAATATTTTCTCTTTTTGCAATTATTCATTACATGTCCATCCATCCTATGCATTTCTTCCATGCTTCCACTCCTTGTCTGCAACAGATCTTCGCGGTCTGTTACCTTAAACACATTTATTTCTCAAAAATGTGGCAAGATGATAAGACAAAAGGGTTGGGATTTAACTTCACCCAAGTTGATAGCATTGACCCCCTATTAATTTTCTTCACAGCTTCAAACAAATAATTTGATTTGCGCATTTCCCTTCCAACTATGGCAGTCACATTAATATGTGGTTTATGTTCATCTCAAGAATGAGGTGAAGATTAGCTGGAGGATGTTAAAGATGTCTGATCAGTGTAATTATAGTTCTGGTATCAGAGAAATTTTATCTGGGTTTGGATGACACATATCATGAGAGTTTTTCTAGTCACTGCCTTTCCTTTTCCTTTCTGCTATCTCAGGAGCATAAAAGTCTTCTATTTTGGCCAGAAACGAAAGAGCATTTATGATCTACGTACCGATGTTCAAGGAAGGAAGCAGTATGTGTAATTTTTTTGCATATGGTTCCAGTCCTTAGAGAGATCTCATTGATTGCTGCTCTGTACCTGCCCAGCCATTAAGGTTGAACTAATTGCATTACCACAACCTTCCTTCCTGATTAGACCTTTTTTACTGGCAATGTCCTGATCTCACAACCTTCACTCCCTTAGGTAACACTGTTGAACCTGCTTAAACGAGGCTTAGGCTTGGAATTGCTGGGCATGTAGAGCCCTGGAGTTTGTCTTTGGACAAATGGGACATCTGAAGAGGAGTATTTCATGGGAATGAGACAAAAATTTGCAGAGAGCCTCCCCTGCCTGAATTAAAACACTGAGCTATTAATTTTTTCATGCACAGTAACTTTTCAGCTACCACTGGTGTAGGACTTCCTAATTATTGATTACTTGTTCAGGGCACTGAAAAAGGATTTAATTTCCACTTTCTCTACAGTGAAAGATACCCAAATTCTCATCCTGCCTAAGGAAAGATATCCAACTGCTCATCCTTGCATAACCTGGTTGTCCATCTTCATAATTACTACACTATTTTTTCGTCTTCTTTACATTTTCTGTCCTGAGAGAGCTACTAATTTTCACCCAAACTTTTTCCACTGCTCTCCTTAGGTTTCTGTCATCTGGAGAGCAGTGTGTCATTTGGTTACGACTGGAAAAGTCAGTATCTAGTTTAAGGTGCAGATGCAAAGTATCTTGATGACTTTAGCAATTCTTGAGCAAGATCTTTAGCAGAATGTAACTCAGAGAGGTAGACAAGAAGCCTGGCTGAGTTCTGCTCTTTCTCCATTGTCTTTGTGGATGTTGTTCTTAATTCATCAAATTTTGAACAGTGTTTGTGCTCTAGTAGATGGAGAATTTCAGGGAAAACCAGTTCTGTTTTCCTGGCTTTGATCTTGCCTTCAATGCAGGAGCTAGGAGATATCATTTTTTGGAAGTCAGCATGACTTAACTGGTGCCCGAACTTCTTTATTCTGCCTTTCAACCCAATGAAACTTAGCTATTTTCAGAGGACATCTTTGGTCAAATATAAACAACTCCCAGAAAGCTATGAACATGAGTCCCAGTATTATCAGGCATTATAATGAGAGGTTGTCCGACGCATAATATTGCTGCCATAATAATGTCCTATATCATAATCTCTGGTAGCCCATACCTGGTCTGCTCAGATAACTTCTAGTCAGGGTGAAGTTTTTGCAAAGCCTTTTTTATTTGCTGTCAATCATAGTTTAAACATCCCCTCCTGCTTTCCTCTCCCTTGCCCTCAAGTCATCCCCAGAGCTCTTCCGGCACTACGTTTTTCGTGACCATGCAGTGAACCCAAATAGGGAACTGATCCAGTGGAAAAAAATAAATTGTGACTTTTTTTTTTCCTGAGTTCTTTTTCAGCTGGATCAGTTCCTTTGGTCAGGTTCAATGAGTGGCCACACAAACATTTGTGCAGACAAAGTGTGTGTGTCAGAGGAGGAGGGGATAAGGTGATGGATACAGGGTGCAGAAATGCAGAGATTTGGCCTACCAACCAAGAGCAGTAACACAAAACTTGCAACCACAGTGTCCTTACTTATCTGTGTGGCTTTCACATGAATGACTGAAGAACTGGAAGGTTTCAAAGCTATTCTGAAGCCCTGGACTCAGAAAGACAGTGCCTACAGTGAATGCACACATATACGCACGGCGGCACAAACACACAGTGTGATCCTTTGTTTCCACTGAAATAATACAGTGCAGAAATGATGAATATTTCCTTATCTTGGCTGCCTTCCTGCAACTAGGGAAAAATTGGCTGGTACAGACGGGAACACCCAGGAAAACATTTAGTGTATAGCCTGGTTATTCACTCATAGCTGTATTACATGTTTGTTGAGATCAGAATGGTTGTCTCCAAAGGTAGAAAATAAAAGAATAAAGTCAAAATAAAAATAAGAAAAAAAGGAAAAAAAACTAATTTATTTCCCCCTTGCTACTGGAGGGAGAAAATCCAACATGCTGCATCTACCAACAAGAAAGCAAAGAATTGAACAGGAAGTTCTTTCTCTTTCCATACATATTTTGCGAGCCAGTTCTAGGGATGAGGGAGCAACCACTTGAAATCGAGTGGGAAGGGAGGAAAAAAAATCAGCCTAATAAAAGCCAGTGGGGTTAGATAAATTACTGAGAAAAGGGAGAGGCAATTTCTGTCCATTTTAACGCCCACATGCAATAGGCAACAAGTGAAAATCAGCCCCAGGGATAATTTATGGTTGCTTTTTCAAATCTCTATCCAGGTCCAGAAGAAGCCATTTACAAGCAAGTTAATCAATAACAAAAAAGAAAAAAAGAACAGCCCAAAACAGTCCCCAGAAATATTGTGGCAGAGATGGGAAATAATGGCTTGGGAATTAAAATCATCTACAGTAGACAGGCCAGATGTTGGCAAGCACTTGTTTTCTGTTGGCATTTCATGGAAGTAAGAGGTCCCATTACAGAAGTGTTCCTATGGCTACAAATACGACCTCAATCAGCACCGTTTCTGCTTATCATTACACAGTTGTCAAAGATTCACTTGGCAGTGAAGACTGGCAAGTTCACGGTATAGTTACCCGTGGGCCTGAGCCTCTTGGTACACTATATACATTCTTTACAATAAAGATCACTTCAAGAGGCCACCTCCGCTAGAGCTCCAGATCTTCCCATAAAAGCAGACTCCAAGCAAATATGATGTCTTAATCCAGCTCTTGTTCATGTGTTTTGAGTGGATTTGGCCTGAACAGACCAAAGAGCTCAGCAACTGATTCCACTACTAAATACCTAGAGTCTGGCTCTTCCTAAGTATAGTGTGAACCTTGTAGCTTAGATAAGTCCCTCCTAACTCTGGTGATAAGATTAGGAATTCAGCTACTCTAGAGCATCTGCAAGGAATGAAGAGAGGCAGGTCTCTCCAGATGAAAGTTCAGATCCTACAGGGGGTTGAGTCACCATTGTTTGGTCTCTGTTGTTCCCATTGACAATAGGGGATTAACTCCATTGCCTAATTGGAGCTGTTGAAGCCAATTGAGATGCAGTAGTCTTCCTTTTCCAGCACCCAGCAGCTGACTAGAGCAGATGGACCTCTTATAGGTCTGTACTACACTCATGGGGTTCACCTCCGTTCCTCCTGCTCTGTCGTCCTTAGTGGACATCTCTGTATGCTGTATGAGATATATCAGTACAGAAGCTAGGGTCACTAATACAACCCTCTGGTCCATGTGTGGGGCTCTATGTGCCTCATCTGTTCCAGATATGAGTTTTCTACAGTTCTTGATATTGATTCTGGGCTCCATATTGGCTAGTCCAAGCTTTAATTCTGACTTGCCTATTTATTTGAAAGCCCTTATACTGGTATCTTCTCCATGTTCCTTATTAACTTTTTGTCGAGATTAGTAGGGAGAAATCTTTCTTCTAAGTCTGTCATTCTGGTGTTTTTGCCAGCACTAAAACCACTCCAAAATTTTTGATAGCAGCCATGTTTTGTAGGAGTCAATAAGTTTTATCAGCCATTATGTCAGAAAGGCACACAGTAAATGGACTTCTATGTGGACCACAGCAAAGGAGGATTTAAAAATACATGGACAGCACAGGTATCAATCTAAAAACCAGAAGCATATAGTAGAGACACACAGTAGGACTGCCTCACATAAGATACTGATTTTCTTCCTATCTCTTACTTTTCCAGCCAGCTGGTCAAATAATGGCACTTCATTGAAAGTTTCCTATTTCTACAGAAATATCACTATTTATCACAATTTAACAGTGCAACTTCTCAAACAACTTATGTGTGGTTCAGATGCAGGATGCAGTGTTTATCCCATGGGCAAAATGGGAAATGTGAGGCTTTGTCCCAAGATTTTAATGCTGCAATCTTTGATACTGGGGTTAGAGCCCAGCTGGTGTGCAAGTGAGGAAATGGGATTCTCCAGCTAAATGAAGTACTTGGAAATGAGGAAGGGGATAAAAGGGTAGGGTTTATAGTATCATAGAATAGTTTTGGTTGGAATAGACCTTAAAGATCACCTAGTTCCAACTTGCCTGCCATGGGACCAGATTGCTCAAAGCCCCATTCAATATGGCCTTGAACATCTCCAGGAATGAGGCCACCACAACTTCTCTGGGAAAGTTAGGCCAGTGTCTCACCACCTTCATAGTGAATTTTTTTTCCTGTTATCTAACCTACATCTCCCCTCTTTCAGTTTACCCCTTGTCCTATCACTACATGCCCTTGTAAAAAGCCCCTCCCCAGCTTTCCTATTAGCCCCCTTCAGACACTGGAAGGCTGCTGTAAAGTGTCCCTGGAGCTAACTCTTGTCCAGGATGAACAAACACAACTCTTTCAGCCTGAGAACTTATTTTAGCTTATACCCATCCAAAAGAGGGCACTAGGAACTCTTTACAGCTATTGGAAAGAGAAGTTCAGTCAGCTCTTTTCAGCAACACTTACATCTCTCTTGAGGCCCAAATAAATATATCAAAGAAATACAGAGTAGGCCATTTACTGAAAATGATGTGTCTGCCATTTCACTCCCGTTCACTTCAGCTAAGAGTTAGCCAAAAGCTGTCACAGCCCTGGCCCAAGACAGGAGCAAGTTTTAGCAACAGGCAGCAGCGTGTTTCCCTCCCTGAGCTTCTCCTGTTGCTCTGCAGAAGCTCTGGCATCGGGAGATAGACCTATTACATTTCATAAAAAGAACTGAGAAGCTATAAATCCCGCCATGGTATATTTATTGAAAAATGAAGGTAATAACGCTAATCCAGATAATGAGCTGTATGTTTCCCTGCCTCAGAAAACCTCTTAGCCAGCGGAAATAGAACCACCTGAAACTTAGCAGCCAACTCACTTCTGGTTCTTTTTTTTTTAACCTTATTTCTCCTCCTTGTCATGAAACTCCCTTCCTCATATACTGGAGGATTTGGAAAGGTGAGCATGAGACAGGAGGGGGTTGAAGAGGTTAAAGATACCATGACCACTACAGTGCCTCAGTTTTCTATGTGGAAATGGAAATCTCTCCTTAAATATTGGGCTGTACGTCTGAAGATGTCACTCAGGTTCCCTTACCAGTCAGTGGAGGGGGTCACAGGATCATAGGATGTGAATAAATCACCTTGATGGGCTAAGTCCTATTTTTTCTACCATAAAGAACTGTATTGTATTGGACCGTACAAAAAGCACAGATACCTTTTTGACTAAATCTCTAAATAATTCAATATTAGTGACTACTAGGTCCTAATTAAAGCTATCCTAAATAAAGATATTTTATCTGGAGGTGTTAAAGGCCAGGTTGGATAGGGCTTTGGGCAACCTGGTATAGTGGAAGGTGTCCCTGCCCATGGCAGGGTAGTTGGAATTTTATGATCTTTAAGGTTGCTTCCTACTCTAACCATTCTATGATTTTTTTTTCCCTTGGGATTGCAATCCATTGTCAGCCATTATTCAGCTGTTTTACCCTGCTCTGTCCCTCTGACCAGTCTCAGTCCCTAACACCAAGCTGGCCTGTGGCTATCTCCTATCATTGTTTCTGCTGATTCTTGCATGAAATTTTGGAAACAAAAAGGACTTTGCGAAATCATTGCAATTATGTTAGAGAGTTACTTTTACTCCCAACAAGGAAAATTTAGTTCCAACTGAACCCTTTTGTCTTCTGAAAAATAATAGTCTTACAGTAGGTACCGTAAACTAAACCCAGTGTTGTCAAAACAGATGCCTCAGGAAAGTATGACAGATCTCTGTCTGCTACAAATGCCTCCATTTGTATTCCAAGAGAGCTGAATGGTTATGAGTAAAGTGCTCCTGGCTCTGGAAAATCAGAAATCTTACCAAATTATGGTGGGTTTATGGCCATGAGCTGCCAAGATGACCATGTTGTTTGGGCTTCCTTGTAGACTTATGCACTGTTAATTGAATGATTGAAATGATGGGATTGGCTACAATAGCAGAAGACAAATCTGCTAAGATATTCCTTCTTATGTACTTATAACTTGAGAAAGGATTTCAGTGACTAAGTCTGCTTGCTCCATGTCCATAATTTTTGTTTGGGTTATAACAACCTTTCAATAACCATGTTTAATATGCTTAATACCAATTTAATAACCATAAATCATGGAAATTCTGTTTTGACACATAGTTTTCCTTGTTCTTCTTCCATCTGCAGGTACTTACTGGTGACTTAAAAATAAACTCTTCATGTTCAGCTGTTGAAATTCTAGGGATTGAGTTTTCATTATCAGCAAATTTGCCAGACTGCAAATCTTTCTTGGAACTTTTTGAGATCTACTTTTTTTCATGCCCGTGTTTCAAATTCTTAGTCTTCATGGCTCAAAATATTATCACTATGACCTTCTTATGACTTGATTTGACAAAATTGTAGTCTGAAGTGCCTGTGAGATTTTGAAATTCTATTTGCAATAAGAATAATTTTTCCTCTATTTTTAAATATATCTGCATATGCACATATAAATGTTTGGAAAATGATTCTGTGCACTATTTTAAAATACCCCGACTTTAAAACTTCCTGACTTACTCCAGAAGTACACACACTTAAGATGATAGATTTTTCTTCTCAAGCTGTGTCAGTCTTTTATCAGGTTATTCTAGGGAGTCATTAACTGAAAGAGGGAAAATTTAGATTAGATCTCAGGAAGAAATTCTTTGCTGTGAGGGTGGTGAGACATGAGAACAGGTTGCCCAGAGAAGCTGTGGCTGCTCCATCCCTGGAGGAGTTCAAAGCCAGGTTGGATGGGGCTTTAAGCAACCTGGTCTGGTGGGAGGTGTCCCTGCCCAGGGCAGGGGGTTTGCAACTAGATGATCTTTAAGGTCTCTTCCAACTCTATGATTCTCTGCCTACTTCTATTTATTTATTTGTTTGGTATTGTATGAGTGAAAAGAGATAGGTTGGTCCTTAAGGGCGTGACCAGAATAGGACCATGTATGTCACGAATGCAAAAGCGCACTGTTGAAGAGCTGTTTCTATGGCTGTTATGGTGCGTAGGGACCTTCTCTCTCAGCTGCAGTGCCTGAACTACCAGATTGTAATCGTGGAAGAGAGTCTTTCTCATCATCTCATTAAGGCATCTGAGATAAAGCATTCAATGGCAGTTTTGGCTCTTCTGGTCAAAGTGTTCTTCACAATACCAATCTATACTGGGAGAATGTGGGAATCCCAGTACTGGGTCACTGCAGGGCTTCCTCATGCCATACTCTGTGTGCACCAATGGCCAATATAACATTGTTTTGAAGAAGATATAAGAAATTAGATAAAGGGATAAGGGGATAAAATAATTGCCTGAAGGAAAAAAGTTGCTTTATATTGTTCTTTCTTTCTTTAACTAGTTTCAGGATGAGTTTTGTCCTGATCACTGAACAAAAAATATTCCCCCAAGAAACTCTTCTTCCTGAGCACTGCAAATTTACAAAAATGAACATTGATCTATATCTAATTATCCTATATGTTTAAGCTTTTTTGAAATCTTACAGGTCTTCTGGTCTTATATTAGTTTGTGGCAGTTGAATTACATGGGATAAACACACATTGCATATAAAAAATATTGGTTTTTACTAATGTTATAGTTTGCTGAGTTTTCTATAGTTCTCTGGGTTTTACTAAAATAGTCATGCCCTCCAAAAATTAATGTACGTCTTCAGTGCTGTTTGTGTTCAATGTGCTTATAACCCTTGGAAGGTTATCAGACAAATTTTTTCAACATAATAAATCTCATTGCTAAATATATTTTTTCTTACACCTGATTTTTTGGGAAAAAAAAATCATATATATTAAAAAAATGTTTTGGACCATAAGGTTTTCCTATGGTAACTTGCTTTTGAACTGTTCTTTTCAAGTATTTGGCACTGCAAGGACTGATTTGACAACACCAACTTATTTTCTCTTGTTGAGAGAATGACTGAAGCTTTTCAGTAGAAAAATGCTGAAGGATTAAGGTTAATAGTGCCCTTTGAGATGAATTTTTGAACCACAAATACGATTCTGAATAGCTGTTATAGTACATCCATTTTTCAACAATGAATAAGACAACATAATGAAGAGCAATAATGTATTAGGTATTTGTATAAAATATAATCACAAGTCTGTTTTGGGAGTTTTTTTAAATTGTTTGAATTTATACATTATTTATACATTTATATGTCTACTTATACATCAACCAACTTTTATGTGTCTGTATTGATTTATGTGGTCAAATAATCTGTCTCATTGCATAATGAAAAAAAAGAATAATTATTTGTGTTACTAATTGTGATCATAGTGGTATAGCAATAATGTAAACGATGTATAATTGTGTAGCAATTGTATACTTACGGGTAGTAACAGAAATACTTGAGGGAAAAGAGTGGAAATTCTGTAAATGCAATTTAATGGAAGAAAAACGTAGATTGAAAATTTTATTTTCTCCACAATTACACTGCAAGTGAAAAAAAAAAGAAGTTAAATATTCTCTAAATGATAAGCACCCCCACCGCACCTTCACCCCCAAATGGTCCCTGTATTATTGCGGACCCTCATCTCAACTATAGCCTCTACATTACCAGCATAATGCAAGCACTGTAGTAATAACAAAAAGCAGTAATATCCCAGTCTTTCCTTGAGTTTTATTACTTGAATTCACGTATTAGTCTGTCTGCAGGGCTGCTCTGTCAACACATGGAGAGCAAAGCCTCTATTAGAAGAACCAGGGAGGGGCATATTCTCTTATTTTATTATTACCGTTATTATTTTTGACCACAGCCGTCAGAGGGAAATCATTAGAGGAAATCAATTCAAGATGTGAACAAAGCAAACATTTTTAATAACAGACTTTTTATGACTCATTGTTCTCACCAGTTGCTCTGACTGCACAGGCTGTTTGTCAAAAGAAAGTTCACCTTCAAATGTAAAAAATTAAAAAGTCCATGAAAGTCTTCATGGCGTCATCCTGAAAGACATTTTTGGCAGTCTCCTTGAGGTAAGGTTGGTTCCAAGTGTTCTGGGGGGGAAAAAAAAGGAGAAAAAAAGTAGTTCTTTCTAGGTTCACTAGGTATCTCAGCCTGCAAGAAACGCTCTCTATTCACAGACCCACTTCTCCTGATTATTCGTATGGCTTTTGCAGAATAAATCAGTCATCTAGGCGAGTAATGAGGCATGTCTTGCAGATCACCTCTTTTCCACTGTCATGCACTGACTTTTTCATATCCCTGGATTGCAATGAAGTGAAACATGAATGAGAGCAGAGTAAAACATTATACATAGATTAATGAAAAAAGGTAATATACTAAATAAGTAATTATATCTATGGAATAGTCTAAAATACTATTAAAAGTCATAACAGTGTCATTTTGATACAGATCTGAAGTTCCTTCAAAGGACAAAATAAAATTATATGCTCTGAAGCCAAAAGACTGTGACGACTGTCTGTCCCAGCATATATTTATCAGCAGCATTTGTTAAAATAACTGAAAAAAATTAATGTACTGGGAGATACTGGTAAGGAAACAGCATGTCTCCAGGCTCAACTGGTTGCTTATCTCCCAACTCTTGAGGTACAAGATTTCTCAGCTGCTGATCAGACATAACATTTTTCTATGTACGTTTTTAGATTTGGTGAGACCCTGGCCCAGGTTGCCCAGAGACGTTGTGGATGTCCCATCCCTGGAGGTGTTCAAGGCCAGGTTGGACAGGGCTTTGAACAACCTGGTCTGGTGGGAGGTGTCCCTGCCCATGGCAGGGAGGTTGGAACAAGATGATCTTTAAGGTCCCTTCCAATTCTAACCATTCTATGATTCTATGATTTTTTATCTAGAAAAGAACAAGTAAAATAACACCTTCTATTTTCCTATCAATAACAAACATTTGCAGTATTTTGGTTAGAAGTAACAACATCTAGCTAGAAAATCTCATTTCTGTTTGATAAAAAGTGGAAGCAGAACAGATCTGAAACCTATTAAAAAATTGATGTGAACAACCATGAAAGACTGGAAGTGGGAGTGAAAGAGAAGGAGGTATGAAATGCCTTCTCACCAAGAGGATGTGGAATAACGAGCTTCATGAAGCTGCAGTGCTTGATTCATTTGCAATAACTTGATTCTGGATTTCTCACATCCTGTCTGAATACATTAACTATTGTCTATTTTTTCTCACACTTTTTCTTCCTGTGCTGCCAATCAGACATTCCACCCTCAACTGAATAAATGAAAATAGAGCTGAAATGGGTATACTTGCTAGAGAAAAAACATCTTAATTAACTGGTATTTTTAGACTTATTAAATAAATACATAAATACAGCATTTGAAGCTCAATTCAGAAGTGAAGCATACAAGGACACTCTAACTAAACAGAATTTAATTTTCCTTTTCATTGGAAATTGAAATTGTCTGTGGACATCAAATGTTTATTATGAAACTGCAAAAGTTTTGTGAAAATCTCTTTCTTCTGTCATAAAATGTGGTTTTGAAATGAATATTTTGATACCAGTGCTGCATAATTTAAGTTTTTTGGATAGCATATCTGAGCTGGATACTTGCCTCCACTGATGTAAGGAATCAAAAGGAGACTGAACATTTTAAAGGATAGGAGGAGGAAGTAAAATAACTTAGGAAAATGAACTCGACAGAAAAGAAGAAAAAAAAAGTTTTCAATCCATAGAAAGACATGATGGTCAAAATAATAGAGTAAGATGAACAGAACCAAAGGTGGAAAATGTCTCTGAAGTAACACAGAAATTATTGCAAGACTGGAAAAAAAAGTTTGTGCTTAAAAGAGAATCTAAGGGAAGGCAATTTATCAATGTAAAAGACAGAAATTAGTACCAGATCAAGGGAAGAAAGAGGAACCAGAAGAGAGAGATGTGAAAAGAAGGATAGGGAAAAAAAAGCCAAACAAATCTTTGGAAAAAAACTTATGAAACAAGAGATCGATCATGCCGCTGGGCTAAGATCCTTTCCCTACTGCATCAGAATGATTTCCCTCCAGGACTTCATTTTTAGAAACAAATTTATTTTCTTTTTAGCTCTTTGTGGCTGAGAGGCTGAAAGCAGGGAGGGGAGACCTTAACCATCTGACTCATACACAAATGTGAGAGCTAAGGGCTGAGAAGAATTTCATCTCTGATCCTTTGGGGCGTGGGGGGAAGTCTCCCCATTGTCTAGTTTAAATAACATTTGCTAAAGGAAAATAAAATACATCAGCTCCTGTTTGTTAAATGTTCTAATAAGGTCCCCTCCTTGGGTAACAGCGTGTGTAAAGTTTTTTGCAGTCATAAAGTGCCACGTCCAGGCTTGTGAAGTGCCTCTCACAATTCACGAGGTTCAACCAAGGGGAAGGTCTGGATAGGTGTGTGTTCTCAATTACTAGCGTCAAGCCCTGATTCATAAGGTGTAAAGGTTTTGCGTGGGGAAATGCTACCCATTGTGTCTTAACATTCACCACTGGAGTAGAAGGAGGAAGCTTTTACCCCTCATGAATTGTATGGTGTCTTTTAGGATGTCAATAGGGGACATGGCACACAGTATCTCACTGTATCACGTAATATTTTAATGATCACAGTGCATATACAGATATTGATCTATGTTTTAAAAAGAAAGAAAAAGAGAAGAGGAGTCACAGAAATTTACTTTTTTAAGTCACTGAAATGAAACCCAGCTTCTAGGGGCCCTAATTTCTTCTTTGAGCCCCACATGGTATTTTAATGAAATTATTTTCCCAACTGTTCAGTGAAATAGAAATATATCATTCCTATATATCTTTGTAAAGATTGGGCAGTGAAGCTACATCTTTAATAATAACAAATAGTGCCAGGAAACTTTCATAGGCAATGGAACTCAGTCACCCACGCTGTTAAATTGGTAATAATGTCCTTAGTACGTTGTTGGCCCAGGCCACCTATCAATCTCCAAAATAAATTCCTGGGCATGACTTGAGAGTTTACATGAGGCAGAAACTATTCTTAACAAAGATTGTGGATGTGGCCATCCCAAGGCAGGGGAGAATGAGGGCTTAGGGGATGCAAACCATTCTGGATTAGTTGTTTTCAAGGCCAGAAAATAGTTTGTAGGCACGTTTCATTTCTACATATGGATGTAGCTTAAGATATTGAGTCCCTGAGCTTAAAAAAAATGGAGATTCTGTGGTAAGCAAAACTGACCTGATTAATGAGAAGAAAGGAGAAAAAGGCACAAAAAGAAAAAAGCTGCAAACACTTAGTGTAGCCCCCTCAAAAAATTAATGTTATCTGTATCCTTATAATGTCATCAGACTTTCACATGCACAGCTTGCTAGTTAGCATCCTGTCACCATGGTGACGTCTGAGGTGAACACCTTAAATTTTGCTTGTCTATTTATGCAGCCCCATCCTCAGCCGCTGAGGTAGTTGCAGCCCAAGCCTCTTGAATCATAAGTCTGCTTGCATTCAACCCATCCAAATCATGCAAGAAAGAGTTCACATCATTAAGGTGCTCAGCATGAGGGCGGTCCCCCTGTGTCCAACCTAATCACAGGCTCAGGATAACTCGTCACCTGAATGTAAGTTTGAATGCCAGCCCTCTGGATGGTGACTCTGCACTTGGCGGGGAGGCATGATGCAAGGAGTGAAGGATTTTCAGTTTCTAGTCTCTATGGAAACCAATATAATTCCAATTATAAACTGCTAAGAATCAGTGCATCAGCCCATCAGCAGTCCAACTGCTAAAAGAAACCCCTCTGCCTTACAGCTCAATTCAACAGAGAGGAGGTGCGTGGCAGCTCTCCACACCTTGCCTTGGCATGTTAAATCTATGAACATCTGTTTCCATTGAAGTGGGAAATAAATCCACCCTCGGCCATCCAAATATTTTTTGGCCCAGAGGAGCAGGATAGAAACCTGTGGTAGGATTCATCCCATTTTGTTTTCAGTATTTGCACTGTAGAAATGTACAGTCACCCCAGATTCCGTTGACAGTCAGATGAGAGAAAGAGGTGCTTCTCGAAGATGATTCATCTAGTTTATTTTTTCATCTGTCTTTGGAGGAAATGAATCATGACCAAGAAATGTCCATTTATTCCCATAGTTCAGGTATAAACACCTGCATAACAGATTTAAAGGCTCCATGAGATTAATTCAATGATGCAAAATATGATATTTAAGTCTCCTTTGTTTTAGTTAATATTAATAATCCCTTGGCCTTGACCAAGTCCTCATCATTTCCTGAGGAATTAAATTCTTAATCAATTCATTGCATTAGTGCTCAGAAAATAAAAATCCAAATAATCATGTTTTTCACCTATGATGCCTTCAAAATTGTTACATATGATTCTAATTTTTACTCTTAGCCCTGCTGTTATTTGAGTTAATCTTTTGTCTCAAGTTGTATAGAGATTTCTGTCTCTATATCCACGTGACTGTCACGTGAGATGCAAAGTAAATTGCTTTGCAGTAAGAAAACAACAGCAATAAGCTTATTGTCGAATCATTGGACCTCCTCCACTACACATGATCCCTTATTTTTCTCCTTGTGCCCAAAAGCATCTGATTGTGCCAGGCTGGAAAGGAAAAAATTTCAAAAGAATTTGAAAAAGGCATGATATTGAGGATAATATGAGCTGTGTTTAGTCTGGACTAGATAAGGAGATGTGGAGACTCAGGGGACTGCAGAAGACAAGGATAAAAATGAAAGAGCAGAAGAACTATGGTATCAAACCATGGGTGCAACTACCCCAGCATCTTATGTCCAACAGGTGACAGTTGGGTATTCACAGAGAAAAAATGTGTAAAAGTCAATGTGCAACATTTCCCCTACTCATTCTGCCACAGCTTTCACACCTAGGAGACATGGCATTTTATAGCCCGACACCAGAGTTTCAGCTTTCAATTCCACCAGTGGACTGGTCATCCAGTTTAGTTAGAATAGTTAGTTTGTTACTATTTAGGATGCATTTGTTTCTTGCGTCCAAAACAATGTAACATAAACAGTACTCTCACTCACTTATGCCATGGAGGAAGATGTACTGGATTGCTGTAAACTGCTGTTTAGATATAACCAAAAGATTTGATGTTGAAAAAAGGAGGGTGGGAGGGAAGAAAAGATGGAGGGAGTCAAGGATGAAAAGAGGGAAGGATGGAAGGAGGGAAAGAAAGGGAAGGAGGGAAAGGGGAGAGAAGTAGAGAGAGGGAAGGAAGGAAGGAAGGAAGGAACGAAGGAAGGAAGGAAGGAAGGAAGGAAGGAAGGAAGGAAGGAAGGAAGGAAGGAAGGAAGGAAGGAAGGAAGGAAGGAAAGAGAGAGAGAAAGAAAGAGAGAGAAAGGAAGGAAGGAATGAGGAAATAGAAAAGAAGGAAAGGAGAAATAAAAACAGAGAAAGAGAAAAAAGAGAGAAAGAGAGAAAGCTAGCAAGCAAGCAAGAAAGAAAGAAGAAAGGAAAAGAAAGGAAAAGAAAGAAAAGAGAAAAGGTTAGCTCAAAACAGATGTAGCAGTGGCTGTTGATGTTCCTGTCCATCCTTTGGGGCACTGGTTGCCCTCACCTTTGCATGTTCAGCCCCACCTTTGCAAGGCAGACCTTGAGCTGCCTGGAGGGCAGAGAAATCCCTGTGGAGTGATTCACAGCCCCCATCTGTGAAGGCGCTCACTGGCCTTTTCAGAGTGGAGAGGAAAAGTAAACAAAAACAAGGCCTGCCTGGTTTGAAGCTGAACTGGAAAAAGTTACCACCTGCCGAACTGACATCACCCTGACATCACAGGTTATTGGTGCCAATCTATACACATTTTTTTTTCCTTTTTTTTTCTTCTTTCCCTTTTTCCATTCTAATCTCTACTACTCATTAGCTTCGGCTGTCCTGTCACTGTTACCTGTTTTTTACCTACAGTATCAATACTACTTTAACTTTCCAGGTATTGGTTGGAGACTGGAATTGACCTCAGACCAGAAGACAGCAGTAAGAATAAATAAAACACCAGATTTGGCTACACGCCGAGGATCTTCTGCTCAACAATGCTTGACTGTCTTGTATTCATCCCTTGGAAATGAGCAAACTGATAAAGTTTATCAGTGAAGCCAGGATTCCTCGAATGTCCTCTGAGAAGGACAATGATGAAGCCAAAAGGAAATCCGGAAATTCTGGAGGAGCCTTCCTGAGCACAGAGAGAAAGATCCAAGCCTCTGTCTTCAGGATTTATGAACAGCGAAGGAAGAGAGATTGCCAGGGATGGTTTTGCCAGTAGATCTTCCTTGGATATCCTTTGAATCAGATACAGTATTGGAAGGGAGCCGCTGCTACTCCCTTTGGTGCTGTGTAGGCGATAAATATCCTTGGAAAAGAATAACTGTATTTTAATCTGTTTCCACGTAGCTAATGTCTGAGGGAGAGATTATGGTGATGTCAACATAGAAACGACAGCTTATCGTGGCTTGGAATGCTCAACTTTGCTAATTAGTGTATGAAGGGGATACCTGAATAACTGCCTTAATGCTAGTCTTGTTTTTAAATCCTCATTTAGATATACTGTGGTGGTTGTATTTACCTAAATTTTCACCAAATTGCTTAGAGTGTGAAGGACTTCTGATGGTAAATTAAACTTCCCTCAACCCCATACAAACAGAAATACTACTGAGCCTCCAGGAAAGCGAGGCTGACCCCCATGGGGTCCTCTAGAAAAAGTGTACAGCTTATTTGACAATACTAAAAGCTATAAAACCAGTAATTAATAAGAAAAGGGTGAGCAATTCTGTCACTATAAGATATCAGAGACATATTGATGGAAAATCAATATAAAGCAAAGAAAAATCAGATTTGATCTGGATGATGTTTCTGTCACACTGTATTGGAGTACAAATGTCAACATTCACATATACACATGTATGTACACGGGTATATAACTGCCCAAAGGAACACAATTTATTATTTCCTTATATTGATTTATTTAATATTTTTTGTAAGTATTTTGAAATTTACAAACCCTGATTCCCTCTGCTCAATGAAGAGTCTTTTTCTCTTCTTTTCTTTTTCATTCCTTTTTCTTTTTCTTTTTCTTTTTCTTTTTCTTTTTCTTTTTCTTTTTCTTTTTCTTTTTCTTTTTCTTTTTCTTTTCCTTTTCCTTTTCCTTTTTTCTTTTCCTTGTCCATGATTATCGAGATTATTTAATTGTTACACTGGCACAATTTTGGTC
Organism: Limnodromus scolopaceus; assembly: GCA_028565335.1. NCBI lineage: Eukaryota > Metazoa > Chordata > Aves > Charadriiformes > Scolopacidae > Limnodromus > Limnodromus scolopaceus. Next base: position 1,859,875 of record JAOXNO010000013.1, read on the forward strand.
TGTGTCAAAGAGTTGTCTCAGACATGATGTGTAGTATAAATTCCACTGTAGTATAGATATTATTGTTAATATCATAGTTATTATTGCTGTTAACTAACGGCTAATTAGAGTAATGACACTTACATAACCCCACATGGTCTTCGACTGGGCTGCTCAGAGCCTCTCAGAGTCCTCAGCACAGGAAAGACATGGACCTGTTGGAGCAGGTCCAGAGGAGGCCACGAAGATGCTCAGAGGGCTGGAGCCCCTTTGATGTGAGGACAGGCTGAGACAGTTGGGATTGTTCAGCCTGGAGAAGAGAAGGCTCCAGGACACATTATTGTGGCCTTTCAGTAATTAAAGGGATCTTATAAGAAAGGTGGTGAAAAACTTTTTAGTAGGACCTGTATTGATAGGAGAAGGGTTTTAAACTAAAAGAGGACAGATTCAGACTAGATATAAGGAAGACATTGTTTATGGTGATGGTGGCGAAGCACTGGGACTGGTTGCCCAAGAGATGTGGCGAATGTCCCATCCCTGGAAAAATTCAAGGTCAGGTTGGACAGGGCTCTGAGCAACATGATCTAGTTGGAGATGTCCCTGCTCATTTCAGGAGAGTTGCACTAGATGGCCTCTAAAGGTCCCTTTCAACCCAAATTATTCTATGATAACTATCTATTTTGAAGATATGTTTCATATTGCAGACACTGTAACTTCTGAAAAACTGGATGATCTGTAACTTTAGCTGACAGAGTTAAAAGCCCCCTACAGTGATACCAGTCCATGACACTGTGATATGATTTTATTATTGTTATTGTTATTCTTATTACTATAGCACCAGCATCAATACTTCTATAGTCCAAGTACAGTTTGGCACCATCTGAAACACAGTAGCATTTAAGGGCTTGACAGGTTACTCCTTTTTTCCATAGCCATCTCATGACAGATCATGACTGGACTCTGATCAACAGGACAGATTTAATTAGATCTTAATTTATACTCCTGACAAGCTATTAGATATAGTGCTGGAAGCAGAAAAGAAAATAAGAGTTCTCTGGTTCTGACCTCCACCCTCTTGGGAGATAGAAGGAAAAAAAATCCTTCCTCCTCTCTCTGCTGGACACCAAAATCTTTAGGGAACAACCAGGTGAAAAATAACACTGATAAATGGGAGTAAAACAGCTGGTGCAAAAATCCCAGTCATTTATTTCTCCGTTATGTTTCCATGTGAATGAATGTGAGTGGAGAACGTTTCCTTTTTTCTCCACCCTCCTCATAAACCAGCCAACAAGCCAACAGAGACCATTTAAGTGACTAAAACCCCAAGCCATCAAGATTTCTAGGCTAATGCTTTGCTACTTAAGCCTCAGGGAAAGCTTGTTCAAGCTGACCAAATGAAAAACAAAACAAAGCAAAAAAAAAAAAGCCGTGTAACAATAATATCTCATGCATGTATAGCACCTTGTGTCCCAAAGGATTTCAAAGCTCTTTATGAACTTGGCAAAGTGAAGTTCTGCAACCTGTTCAACAGGACCCAGCAGCTTGTTAACCGTGCAACACTTTTCTTCCATAGTTCAGGACATGAAACGGAGTCTTGTTGAACCTGATAATCTTATGCTGTCAGCTCCCCTGGAATTTATGATGGAGGTTTGCCTGCAAGAGATTACATCCAGCTGAAACTGCTGCAGAAACCCTATGAATAGATATCATCTATACATGAAAATACCCAGGACAGAAACGCTTAATGCTGCTTGGATAAACTCTCTATACTGCCCTATTTTTTGCATGTCTGGTCAAAAGCTTGCTTATCTGAATGGCACTGCTTTCAGGAGTTATCAAAACAGTGTTTCAAAGAAAAGGCATGGCTTTCCCTGACCTACATGTTATGCTTTTGTGTAGAAACCAGAACGTCTTTGGAACTCTCTCATCAAACTACTGGTTGGACCCAGTCATGTTTGGCTTAGAAGGACCAGAAGAACCACATCACTGAGCAGCAGAGCTTCAGCCTTACTCATCGTTCCCAGGCTCAATCCAGACCTTTACAGTAAGAAGCACTGTCCCGCCAATGACCTTCATGCTATTAGGGAAGGTACACCCTTCCTAGGGTTGAGGAATCCTTACGTATCCAATTTAGGTCAACCCTGGAACTTTCTATAGAGAAACTGCCAAATGTCTGCTATGTTGTAATTAATGAGTCTGTTGGCCCTGCCAAAGCTGAGATCTGCTCTCTTGAGAGGTATAACTTAGTGCTGAACGCCAGTCACAAACATTAGGGATCACTGGGCAAAAAGGTGGGCCAGAGAACAATTTAGAAAATGTTTATAGGCAACAAAAACATGCAGTCGAAGAATTAGGCGAACCTCAGATGTTACTTTTTTGTATTATTATTCATTGGAAAAAGAAAACTGGACAGAAGAGCCCAGAAGATCATCAAGAAGTATTAGCATTCCAGTAACATGTTCTTTGGTCTCTATCGCTTTGAGCAAACCTTTCCATTCAAAACAAGGGTATTCCACAGGAAGACTACTTCATTTGGCCCACAAAACAGTTTTGCCTGTTGGGAACCCTAAAATTGCACCATTAATTTCACTTTTCAGTTCCCAGAAAGAGAGAAAGAGAGAAAGAAGGTAAGAAAGAGAGAGAAAAAAAAGAAAAAAAAGAAAAGGGATGTGTCTTTGCCAGACAGGAAAGTATAAAAGTCAACATTTCCATGAAGACTAAACAGGTGGAAACTAATCAAGCCAGAGAGAGAGCAAGAGAATGAAGGGGGGAGTTACGGGTTCATAAGTAATTCTGCTCTGTTTCGGGTTGCCTGCAGCTGCCTCAGTAGTGGGGTTTACGACCAAGGTCAAGCTGTTCATTCCGTCTGACTTGTATCCAAAACAGCAATGTAATGAAGGTTTGTGTGTGTGATGAATATAGTCATCATAAAATAAAATGTGAAACCTGACAGCTCTGAAGATTAATTCTGTTAATCGACTGGGCATGCAGCTCTACTTCTGTTCAGCTTCAAGTCCACGCTATACTCTTTCCTTTTGCCTGTTTGCAGGGTGTGTGTAATCGTGTGCGTATGTCTGTTCTCTCTGCTCATGCCTTCCTCCTTTTACTTGGATTAGAAAACAGCTGAAACAAAGCTATCAGCAGAGTGGCTGTCTCAAATGAGACTGTCCTGGCTAGAACAGATCAGGGATTTAATTCTGAATTAAAGAGTAGTGATTGGGGTATGTTAACAAATGAGAGGGTCTATTAATAGAGTTTAACTGGTTATGAATGGCTAGTTTGAGTAGTCTGCTTTTAAAAAGATAAATTTCAGAGTATTAGTCAGGGAAATGACAATAGAGTCGTTTTAGCAGCATCTCTGTTTTCCTGTAGCAACATGGAGATAGTGTCCATGAGGCAAAAACCCCAACAAACAAAAATCATAAAATATAATAGAAAACCAAATGAGAAAATGCTGGCAATTAACGTAAGAGGGATAAAGATTACATTTTTTCCAACAAATAATTTTGGAGAAATAGAGTCCCCTTCAACCCCATGAAAGAACCTTCTCTCGAAAAGCAAAACTGGACTAGAAATGGGGGAATATTGTACAAGTCTGGGAATAAGGAAGAAACGGAACAGCTCAATTTTTATTACCAGCCACATGGTAAAAAGTTCACAGTTCTGGCAAAAATAACCAGATTATAAAACTTTAAACTCCAGAGGCTTGGAGCCTGAGCCTTGACTGGTCCCTGAGAGGCACTTGTGGTCTGTGACTCCTTAGTGACCCTGAAGTAGCTCATCCAGCCAACAGAGAAGTATTGGGCTGAACTTAACTAGGTTTCGCTTTGGCACCATTTCCAGTCTCTGAGTAGTCAAGATTTAATCACTGATATTGAATGTTGATAGCTGAAGTGGCAGGTTAAGAACTTCCAGTCTGAAAGCTCCTTGTAAAGTAATCCACAACAGATTGGAAAAAAGAGAAGCTTTCAACGTCTAGGCTCTCTGTTCAGTTCTACTTTAAGTCTTCCAAAAGGAGCTGAAAACTTCTCTCTAATAACTGTTGGGTAGCACATTTGGTAGCTGTGTTATCAATCTGCACCAAAAAACAGAATAAAAAAACATTTGCATGTGTGTAATTCACTCTGTATATTGAAAGGAAGACAGGAAGAGCTCCAGTTAAGTCTCAGTTGCATTTCTTGGCTGTTAGCAACTAGTTTCTTAGAGCAGAAGACATGAGATAACAATCCCAACAAAAACGTTCACAAGATTTAAAGTCCACAGCTGTCAGTTTGAATAACCAGAGATTTTCAGGATTGCTCCCAGAGCCTTCTCTCTAGGTGGGTTTCTGGTTCTGACTTCCTAAACTTACTGTGAGGCAATTAAAACTGATGTCAGCGTTGCCTAAACGTCATTCCCCTGACCCAGAACTACTTTGTGTTGTATTTCTCTGCCTGGTATCTTTGTCGATGATCCCAATGGAAAAAGGGAACATTGTCTGTGTTGATATAGTCCCTTTCCTACTAGGACTGGGTTTTTGCAGTGCATTCCGTTTCAACAGTTGCATCAACAATAACTTGCTCCTGATCTGGAAAGCTTTTTGTGTATCCTTCATTTTGAGACACTGTTCTGCAAAGAGTATTTCATTATGTAATCTATCACCCAACAGGCCTTGACAGTACAAATAAATAAAAAATAATAAAATAATTAAGGGCAGAGATGAATAATCTGCCAAAAGACATCCATATGGTCTACCCCAGTGTTTACCTTTGTATATCTCATTCTGCCAGCTGAGGAATATTGAGGCATAAATGACCAAGTCTACTTTATTCTCTCAGTTTCATGGCTGTTGACTCCTCCAGGCAAAACAGGAGGCCCTCTTTGTCAATGCATGTTCTTCTCAGCCCAGCTGTCTTCGACAAACCACGTTGCTCAACTTCCCCAGCCCAGTACGACAACTCTTAACTTGAGAATGTCCAAGCATCTCCCAAGCTCAAATCTCCTGCCATACGCTTCACCATCTGGATGACCTTACACAAAAGTTTCGAATGAAAACCCTTTTGCCGATAAGACCAGTCAATCAAGAGCAATACACTAGGCACTGATGCCCAGCACTGTAATTTCAGGTTATTTATTGCTCTGGTGGACTTCAGGGAATCTCCGGCTACAGGCAATTTTATCCCCAAGAGCTGGTGTCCCTGGTGATTCTGTTGGGTCAATGTGTATGAAAAAGACATTTGCAATCCTTTGTGAACATTGCTCCAGCATCAGCTGTCGGTGTGTCTGGCACATGATACAGGCCAAAGGAACTTGTGTCACTCAGGGAACTTCCTGCCAGCATGTGTGAAACATATAATACTGCAGAGATCGAGATTAATCACTCCCCACTGAAAGTATACATATATCTTGGCAGTTCAGGAGCTAGCCTCACATACACGTTTGTGAGAGGTGACAGAAATTCATAGCATCCATAGCCAAATATTCCTGAGTGGGAGGCTGAAAAAACAAACAAGCAAAGTACTAGAATGGGATATCCATGGAAAACAAATGCTTATTTCAGATATCAGGTAGGATGTTTCTTTCAGCTGAGGGTCTTAACCATTAGACTACGCGGCCAAACTTGCTTCTCCTTGCTCATTACCCTTGAATTTTGTACTTATGGTTTCTAGCTGATTAAGACTGAAATGAAAGGGTGGAGAATAGCATTCTTCAGAATGAGTCATTTAAGTCTGCTCCAGTCACCCCAAGATCCCTTTACAGTAGGAAGAGAAACAGAAGATACAGAGAGTGAAACATTAAACAGAAGTGTCAGATCTACTTCTGGAATTGTCTGTTTGTCACCATGTCTATAAGGGAAGTTCAGGTTTGGAAGGCAATATTTTACATTCCTGAGGTTATCTGAGATAACTTTCATCTGAAGTGCTCACCTGCTCTAGCTAAGAGAGTTCTAGGCAGGTTCAGAAGCAGAATTGTAGAGGATTTTAAGGTCAAAACACAAGGTACTCAGCAAAGCCAGGTGCTCAGACGGGACAAGTAAAGACAGCTGGATTACAGTTTGGACATTCATGTCTGAAGTCATCATAAGTCTTGTTTTCAGGTCCTAATTTTTTGAGTTAGATGTTAAGAATATTTCCAGGTTCATAATCCAACTTTTAAAATTATTATATATTGCACGAGTCTAAAAATAAAGAAAAAGCTGTTTAAACTACACCTGAAATGAATACGTTGCCTTCTCCGTTACTGAATGTGCTTAAATCAGCAGTGGAATCAGTCTGTGAGATTTGCTGTAGCTCAAGACGTTGTAGTCTTGAAGCAGGAATTACTGCATGAAATTCCCTGGCATGTGTTATGGAACAGGTCAGATCGTATGATTATAATGGTTCCTCCTGGGCTCAAGCTCCAGACTAAGAAATAACATTCATTGCCAACACCACTGAAGAGCATTATCAGAGTTTTTATTTATCATCATTACCAGAACCAGTGTCACTCAGAGCCACCTGAGGTTTGTGGTGCAGGAAGGTATTTACTTTATTTTGATGGGCCTATCAGTTTGTTTTATGAGTAATACATACATATTTATAATCACTTAAACTATTACTTTCTTTACTCCCACGCACATACTCACTGTCAAACTCAAGGTAAACTTTAACACTTCCTCCTCCCATCTCATATCTGGACTTGCCCTTCTGATTTATTTTCACGAGTAAGACAGTCAGTTTTTCCAAAGAAAAAACCCTCCAGAATCTTACAAAAGGGCAGTCATACAATACACAAAGTGAACATGACAGAAAACTAATCACACACAAATAAATCATGAGTGTAAGAGAGGGCAAATGAGTACTTTGTTCCTTAGGCTGTATTTTGTCATGTAGTGTTGTGTTCATTTTTGCCTAATTTCAAGCCCTTCCTATCCCACTTGGAGGTTATCCACCCTGTTATGGGGAAGGTCACACTGGAGGATGATAATGATTCCTCCTGAAAAAAATACATGAACGTCATTTACAAACTATATTCCTCCTCTCCTCTCCTCTCCTCTCCTCTCCTCTCCTCTCCTCTCCTCTCCTCTCCTCTCCTCTCCTCTCCTCTCC
>JAOXNO010000013.1:1867719-1903780 GCA_028565335.1 Limnodromus scolopaceus
CCTCCTCTCCTCTCCTCTCCTCTCCTCTCCTCTCCTCTCCTCTCCTCTCCTCTCCTCTCACGGGACATAGGACTCTGTGAAAGCTTCATGAGGCCATAATCCCAGATCCACGATGAGTATCCGTCAACATGCGAATATCCTTGCAAATCTGGGCCTTAATACTTGAATACAACCTTTTCATTCCTTTTTCATGGCATTTCTTTGCTTTGTCCCTCTTTCTGTGACACTTACTGACCTACCAAATAATCATTTGAAAAGGTAGGAACCAGCTGAAATAAAAGTTCCCTGTGTTGTGAAACGGTCATGTGTATTGAAAGAAAAAAAGAAGACATAGTGAAAAAAAGGATCATAAAATAGAAAGAAATAAATAGGATTTCCTGAGGGCAAAAGCTCTCAGCCCTGCCTGGTGTGAAAAATATTTGATGTATAATAATTTGATAATAAAAAAAAAAAACCAAACCAAACCAAAAAACACCCTGCTAAGCCCAGTGTAATAATAAGCAGTGCTCTCTGATAATGGGAACCATATTCTTTAACAGAATGCGATGCACAGTCAGAATTACACTGTGGTTACTTATCAGACAGGGGAAAAAAATAATTAAAAAACCGCTCTAAACTCCTCAGAACAAAGTTTTTCCTACAGGCAACATAGAAGCCTTGTGTCTCTGTGGCCAAACTGCCAGATGTTGGAAAAACCTATTCCTTAGAATTAACCAAATTCACCAAATACCAAAGAGAACTGGCCCATTTGACACCAGTAGAAGAGGTACTTTAGCTTTCCCCATGGGAAAGTAATATTTTCATGGGAATTTGTATTTTAGAAGACACCGGGGAGATGGGAAGAAAAAGCATGGGAGAGTTTTCTGCTGTTCAAGGATCATCTTTCCGGAAGACTGGAGGTGAGACGTCATGAACTCAGTCCTGCAAGTGACTTTACATCCAAAGAAGGCAATGAAGCTGGTGAGCGGTGTGGACAACAAGTCTTATGAGGAGCAGCTGAGGAAGCTGGGATTGTTAAGATTGTGAGGGGGGACCTTATCACTCTCTACAACTGCCTGAAAGGAGCTTGTAGCAAGGTGGAGGTCAGTCTCTTCTCACAATATGATGAGAGGAAATGGCCTCAATTTGTGCCAGGGGAGGTTTAGATTTGATATTAAGAAAAATTTCTCACCAAAAGGGTTGTCAAGCATTGGAACAGGCTGCCCAGGGATTGGTTGAGTCACCATCCCCAGAGGTATTTAAAAGATGTGTAGGCATGGTGCTTAGGGACATGGTTTAGTGGTGGACTTGGCAGTGTTACGTTAATGATTGGATTGGATGATCTTAAAAGTCTTTTACAACCTAAATGATTCTATGATTCCTATATCTCATTTGTGATCACTGCAGATCTTACCTGGGGAACATTAGGATAATGAGCAACAAAGTGCTTACGTCCATGTCCTTGAGGTGACAGGTCCCATTCCTGGATTGTTCAATGTCAAATAAACTGCAAAATATGAGAACTTGTTGTAATAGTCTTTATGTGTGCATTTCCTTGTGACAAGTACTATGGCTACAGCCTTGTTTTCTCTGGCTGGACACATTTTTACAAGATCTGTAGGAACTTAATATCCTTGAAATCTCTACCTCAGTGTAATATTTGAAATTAACTAAAAGGTCCTTGAGGAAGTAGGGAGAGACCACTTATTGAGTTTTTTTATTGTATGGAAAAAAATACTTGTTTCTTGTTTTGAAAACTTGGAGGACAGAACCTAAATAAGACTTTAAGAGTTTTCAGTTGATTCCTTATTAAAAGGCAACTTTACTTACTTCCACTATTCACGGTTTTGCAAAAGGCACTGAAAATAAAAAAAAAAAAAAAAAAAATCTTTTTTGAAATAGGTATGAGAAAGGAAAAAAAAACCCCAACTATTCCCCTTTCAACATATGGAAAAAATCTTCAGGGAAATCCAGTTTTGTCAATCTAGACTGGTGTCTGAAAGAAAATCAAAGGTGGTCACCACCTAAATACCTGTAAAGATTGAACCCTTTCTTAAATTACATATTAGCAAATCTGGAGGTTTATTCTTTCTCTCATATGCACAGTCCATACAGGCTTTTCAAGACTTTACATAAGATGTTATTTATTAGATGGGTTGAGTCTTGATTCTTCTATTTGAAATGGGAAAATGAGGTAGGGTGGGACAACACATCTTGTTTAATAGTACAATTTGAGCCTCAGCAGCCTCCGAAATTTGATTTAAAGCAAAACCACACTGAACCACATCAGGATTTTGGCTCAGGATTTTACAGTCTTCTTTATTATTGCTATTATTTTAATATCCTTGTCCTTGACATACCAGTATAACGGAGCTTGCCACTGAAAATTGAGTTGGAGATGCCCATAGGATGGTGTTTCTCAAGGAAACACAGTCAGAAAAATGCCTTTTGCTGTGAAAGGAAAGCTCTGAGTATGAGACATGAAAAAACAGGGGCAGATTAAGATGGAAGAATAAGGTGAAAAAGAGGATACTAATTGGTTTTGGCAATTAAAGTAATTGTATAGTCAAAAGTTAGCATTCAGCTGATCTGTGAACACTGAAAAATAAAAACGTGGTTTTCCTGCAGCTCATTAGTAGACAAGGGCATTAGGAGAGAATATCTGTCCATTGCCCAGGACAAGTCCTTCCAGTCAAAGCAGGGAGGTGGCTGACATACGTGGACACCTATAGAGTCAAGCAGCCCTGGAAAGAAGATGAACCTAATCACCCCAGGGATTTAGTTGGGTACTTCAGTCCTACCCATCTGAAGTCAGTTTGGCATGTTAAATCCTTCTTATTTGGAAACTGCTTTTGCTCTGCCATTTCAGCTCACAGATACAATTCTCCCAGATAAAATAAGCAGCACTGCGGGTCTTTGATGAGCCTTTTTCACTTCTGTTCCAGTCAACTTCCCATTTCCAATCGGTCTTCCACCCTTTCTTGTCTAAAACAGGTTTCCTTATTCTCCTGAAAAGCAAGGATGTGAGAAATTATCTTCATTTCCTTTCTTGGCTATTTTTTTCAGCACCCTTCCTACAATATCCTGATATGATCATACACCAGATGGTACTATATGACAAAGACAACCCACCATAAAAAAAATATCACGGCTCTTGGTCACTATGGCAGAGAACGTGTTTCTGAACATTTTCTCAGCCATCTGACAACACTTGCAAATCATCTTGATTTGCTGTGAGGATGGTGATAAGCAGGAGGAAGGGAATTGCTCCTGCAGGACCCAGACATGTGTCGCACATACATTTACAGGAGGGCAGAGAGTGATATCAGGGCTCGTTATCCATGTGATGGAATAAATATTGAGAAGGGAGTCACGTCCATAATTCTTCACCAAACTGTCATAAAGAAAATAAGAAACAGTTTGCAGTTTTCTGGGTGGTGGTAGTGTAACTACTGTGAGCCAACTACTGTGAGCCAACTACTGTGAGTCTTTTAAGGCCATCTACTAATATTTTACCTGTGTTATACAGTATCTGTGTATTTATTTACTCAGAATACAGCTCTGGTGCGAGTATCTGAGATGATACTGCTAGTGTGGCTCTCTATAAGCAAACCCAACAGCAGGCAAACACCCTCAGGACTGCAGCATATTCTGTTTTTGTCTACAAACAAGACATAAATTGACACTGCAAATCTATCAGCCTTTCCCCTGATACCTTCTGCACTTCCTAGATATTTTCACTTCAAAATGACAAAACTAGGGGTCTGGAGGACCGCAGCTATTTAAGTGCAACAGGAATAGGTTGATTATTAGAGATTCCCTATCAGCGCCTCCACTGAAAGAAATCTTAATAGGCTTATCTTTTCCTTGGACACTGAAGCAACCCTTGCTGGCCTGTTACACAGTAAGACAAGCACCAGACTTAGGCATAGATGTATTTATTTCCAAGGGCAGATATTTTCAGAGCTATCCAGTCAAAACAGCCAGAATTCCAGCTCTATACTATCCTATCGATAAAACTATTGTCAGACTTTTCAATAAGAGTTCTCTTTGATTTATCTATTGTTGAGATATATATATAAGTGAATAAATTATAAAAGGGTCATATTCTCAGAAAAATTAGTATCTCACGTTTGCTGACGATAAAGCCTCATTAGGCAAAAGTATTTTGGGTCACCTTAGCAAAATAGGAAGCTCCCAGGACTGTGAGTCAGTTGTGAATATTTGTAGCCAGGCATTTAAATACCGTGATGTTTAGGTTTACCGTGCTACACCCTGTCTGAAGAACTGGAAACTCTGTGAATACTCCAGGAAATACCATTATTGTGCTTGGCAGAGGTCCAGGTTCTATTATTGTCATCTGCTGACCGTGTTGTGTAGGGGCCCAGCAAAGAGGAATGCCACATTGTAAAAGACCTTCCATGCACACATGAGATAGGATGCCATCGGAAGCCAGTAAAGAGGCAAGACTGCTAAAAGAACACTTATTGTTCTCATTTTGTAAATGTCTTGAGTTCTGGGCATATGTCCTACCTGAAGGAATATGTACGCATAGTAGTTGAGTTTAATTTGTGAATATTATAGAATCACAGAATCATAGAATGGTTTGGGTTGGAAGGGACCTTAAAGATCTGTTTTTTCTTTAGGTTCTTAAGGTTTCTCAAACCTTAAAGTTTGAGAAAGAGGAGGCTGAGGGGAGACCTCATCACTCTCTACAACTACTTGAAAGGACACTGTAGAGAGGCTGGTGCTGGTCTCTTCTCGCAGGTAATTAGTGACAGAATGAGAGGGAATGGCTTCAAGTTCCGACAGGGTAGGTTTAGCCTGAACATTAGCAAAGAATTTTTCACGGAAAGAGTGGTCGGGCATTGGAATAGGCTGCCCAGGGAGGTGGTTCAGTCACCATCCCTAGACATGTTTAAGTTGTGTAGATGTGGTGTTGGGGGATATGGTGTAGGGGTGAACATTGTAGAGTAGGGTTGATGGTTGGACTCGATGATCCCAAAGGTCTTTTCCAACCTAAATGATTCTATGATTCTATGATCATCTAGTTCCAACCCCCCTGCCATGGGCAGGACACCTCCCACCAGACCAGGTTGCTCAAAACCCCATCCAGCCTGGTCTTGAACCCCTCCAGGGATGAGGGATCCACAACTTCTCTAGGCAACCTGTTCCAGTGTCTCACCACCCTCACAGCAAAGAATTTCTTCCTGATATCACAGATACATACATCTATTTAGCAATCCTAGGGTTAAATCCAACAGGCAGCCCATCACGGCCTTTTTGTGATAACATGGCTTTAAACTTCTAAGTGCAGATCTCTGCTTATGGAGTATTTCTTATACCCTATTCCACTTCCGTGTAATCTGTATTCTGAAAGGCTCTAAATTTTTCATTTTTTTTTTTCCCCACATACTCTCCAGTGTCTTTGATGTACATGAAGACCTCTATGTTTTTGTTAAGTTCTCCTCTACCTATCCAGAAAAAGAATCATGTGACCAATGATTTTCAGTTGGGAAGCCATTTCATGCTTTCTTCCATGCCTGGTAACTTCTGCATCATGACTGCAGCCTGAGACTGTCTGCACCAATTCATGTCCAGCTCTTTCCCCTCCTGAGGCCCATGGAGATCAGTTGTTTGCTGGTCTGTTTGGGTCACCATAAGGTAGAGATGTATCATTGAAGTGTCACTAATCAGAAAATTCAACAGACACATGTTTTTTATGGATCTTCAAGTATTAAAATGAGATTTATTTTATTTTACTTTACTTATTTTATTTTGTAGTTCTATTCTATTCTATTCTATTTAATCCTGGAAAACTGGTATCTTATGTAGATGCCAGACATTAAAAATCCAGGCTCATCTCTCCTAATCACAAATATTAGCAGAAATAAATTAAACCGTCTCTATTAGTCTACAACAAAATTTCATATCCTATCTCTTTAAACACTCGTAGTTCGTTTTCACTTATAGCTTCCTTGCCACAATAATTCAACCCCCAGTTTTGTCATCAGAATGATCAATTTTTAGCTTCATACTGCATTGATATCCCAGGCATTAAATTAAGCATTGTCCCACTGGAGATAACACAAGATGGTACCTACCTCAATTAAATTGTAATCTACGCTGGAACAAAGCATCTGGAAAGAAAAAGACATCTGTCAGGACAAAGAATATATGAAACCAGGTTGTTAAGATGACAGGACAGTGATCCATGCATAGAAGAATTTCAATAAGTATAATTTTTTTCTTCACTTTCTGTAGTCATCCCAGGGAGCAAGTCTTTTAAGGAGGGTTTTGAAGGAAGAGTTTGGGAGGAGCAGCCACACTGTCCTGAAAAGTAGCCAGAAAAAACATTTCTGCCAAAGCCATTTTTCAACAGCAAACTGAGGTTTCACCTAAATTACATTTTCCACAAAAAAAAAGTGTCTGTTTTCTGTGGAATATTTTGACATTTCATTGAAAACTTTAATACACAAAAAGCGAAATGTTTCCAGCTGAGAAGTTTTATTCTGCCCCGCCACCAGAGTCCCCTATGGGACCAAGTGGGCATATACTTCCTGGTCTCATTTTCATTTGCGGGCCAGACTGCCAAGGCAGACTACATCTCCCATAATGCAGATGGATATTAACTCCACAGAATTAAAGACTAAACCTGCTTATTTATAACTTGTGAAAGATCATCTAGTGCTGGACAACAACATAGCTTGTCTCTACCTGTATTGACCTTATTTTATTTTATTTTATTTTATTTTATTTTATTATTTTTTACTGATGATTTCTCAAAGAAAGAATTTCAAGCTGAGCCATGATCACCATTTCAATTTGCATTTAATTTGTTTGCTGCCATAAGCACACTAGAAGTGCCATTATCTTCATGAGACTGTAAACTGGGTTGCTCCTGGGACATAGCAAGGGCCAGAAGCAGAGGTTCAGGACTTTGGAATTCTTCCTTTGCTCTGTTTAGATGATAAGACCTGTATGGTGGGGGCTGTCTCTTATATGTGCTTCTGGTTCACTAAGAAACAGCTCTAGTTACTGGGGGAGAAGGAACTAAGGAACATCTTTGCATTTCAAGTGGGTTTAAAAGAGGAAAAGATGGATTGGGACCCTGAAATCTGAGCAAAGGAATGCTGAGCCAAAACATCTGGGCCAAATCAGTGCTTTGATGAGGATGGCAGCTAGATCTCTAGACTGTCCCAGATCATAGAATCATAGAATGGTTTATGTTAGAAGGGACCTTAAAGATCATCTACTTCCAACCCCCCTGCCATGGGCAGACAAAACTCCCACTAGACCAGGTTGCCCAAAGCCCTGTCCGGCCTGGCCTTGAACACCTCCAGGGATGGGACAACCACAGCTTCTCTGGGCAACCTGGGCCAGTGTCTGACCACCCTCATAGTGAAACATTTCATTCTGAGATCTAACCTAAATCTCCCCTCTTCCCATTTGAAGCCACTTCCTCTTGTCCTATCACTACACACCCTTGTAAAAAGTCACTCTCCAGCTTTCTTGTAAGCTCCCTTCAGATACTGGAAAGCTTCGAGAAGGTCTCCCAAGGGTCTTCTCCGGGCTGAACAACCCCAGCTCTCTCAACCTGTCCTCGTGGGAGAGGTGCTCCAGGTCATGCCAATGATAAATGTAAATGACCATTACCTCACTGCTATCGACCTGTTCTAAATTTTTTTTATCCCTTTACCTCCTCTGCTTTCTCAGGTACATTTTCCATGTCCTGTACCTGAATAAAGGCGACTCTACGAAGCCTGTGGGTGACACGGGGCTGCAGCCATGTATGTGTCCGCATACGCACACGTGTGTGCAAGCAGCGGAAGAGCCAGCAGCATGTGTGCCTGCGAGCATGGGGAGGGCAAGGAGGGACACGGTTTTGTTGCTGTTGCTAAAAGAAGCCTAAAATAAATGCAGTGAACTCTGCGCTCCAGCATACAGCTGTGTAAACTCAAACTGCAGGCCTGCTCTCGTGTGGCCAGTTACTTATGGAAAAGGAGTGAGGTACAGCTCAGTGCCAAGGGACTTGCCCATCAAACTGTTTCACACTGTTGGTCAAACAAGGCTCTTTGAATGGAGAAGGGGGAAAAAAACAAAAGAAAAGATATTCCCTAATTCCAAGGCCTAATAAATTGAAGCTCTGCACCTCTCATGGCCTTGGAATGATTACATTAATCTTTTTTTGCTATATAATCATCAATAAATCAAGCATAGCCCATTAAACAATAGATGCCTCCGAGGCCTCTCTTCAAATGTGCTTTTGATAAGAGTCAGAGAATTTTTTTCTGGGGTTGTAACGTTTTTCTTTCCTCTGTTTGTTTTTTCTAAGGGTCAAATAATGCTGTTAAAAGAGCAGTTAATATATAGATCTATTTTTCCATATTCCCGTCATGGTGTTTGACTTTGGGAGATTTATGGAATATCTTTTCCCAGTTCAACAATAGTATGTTTTGTTGTACTAAAGAGGTATTTTAACATGAGTGGCGATTCTTAATAGGTTCACTGCTGTCTCCTTTCCAAAACAGGCCCCAGCCAAGACAGAGAACAGTGCAAATGTATCTATATATATAAAGAAAAGGAGATATATATATATATATATTTATACGTATAACACACTTGTCTGGGTACCACTCGTTTATTTTCACATGATGAACTCCAAAAGGTTGGTATGTTCTGGCCAGAAGCCACTTTTCACCTTTTTCATAAGGCATAACACATAGTTACATTGAAAGTGGGAAGAGTTAAGTGGCCTGGGCCAGATCTTCGGATGGGGTAAATACAGGGGAGCTGTGTTAACTTCAGTGGCACTTTGCCAAACTATGAGAGATGATGATCTGACCGGGTACATTCAAACATGCTTCAGATGTTATGTCTCTCCACTGAAAGGTGTGGCTTCAGCCAAGAAAGACTCACACAGACTCATCCATCCCCCAAAATCAGACCTAGCTTCTCATCAGATTAACACTGCAACCCTGGCTGGTGCAAGAATTGCATGAGCTGCTCAGCATCATCATCTTCAATGTGATTCAATCCCTCACGACCCATTAAATATAGGAGGGTCACCAATCTGCCTCACACTGATTTAATGGAGCTCATCGGTCTGACTTCTTGCAACACTGTGCTCTGTTTCTCCGATTTTGCAGGAACAGAGGTGTTTATTCCTGCTCTATTACAAGAAATATCTCCTAGTTTCCACTTGGGATTCAGGCAAGGCTGCAGGATTGTCCCCATTTCCCAAAGTCTGGACCTCATGTCCTAGGGGACTTCCAGCAGGATTGCACCTTTCTGGGGGAAGTTTTCTCCTGCCTGAGAGCTAGTTGATCCTAGCAAAGCAATAAAAAGTGTCCCTTTTCACATGCCCCTTTCAAGGCTGTGGGGATGGTTGTGCTTTCCCTGGCCAGAAGCAGGATGAGACACAGCCTGCACTGAATGATACAACAACAAAGCAGTGGTATGTGCCCCAGAAAATTAAATATCCTGTGCAGGGCACTATGCTAAGACACTAGTACAGATCAAAGTGGTCATACATCTGTCTTATGAAGAAAAATTAGGTTTTTTTCTTTTCCCCAAGAGGCTAATTAACTTGGGCAAAGCACCATGTTAATGCAACGTCTTTCCCTCTAGGTCCAGATTTAGTTCATTCGGTGTTGGCTTGCAGAGCTGTACACTGTGTTCAGTGCTGATAAGCCACGAGTCTAGGAGTCAGTCCTCAGTCCTTTTTACGTGTGGTTCTCCCATCATGGAGCTGTCACACAAGACAAAGAGGTCAGCTTTCCTATTTTTAAATGCTTTGTTTTGGATGATATTCATGAATGTTACTTGTCAAGGGCAAGCCCTGGCTTTTTCAGCCAAAAGAAGCAGCTGTGGTGCTGTTTGACTGGAACACAATCTGCTTCTGGAGAGATCTCCCAGGTGGTTCAAGAGAAAAGGCATGTCACGAGATCACGCCTTGCCCTTTTCTTGGGTTTTGTTTGTTTTCTTTTCCGATTCTTCCTCCCACAGAGCTTCGCTTGCCCTTTGAACATCAGTGGAGGATGCTGTACCCTCCTGTACAGGCTCTCTTTCACCATGAGGTCAAAGCTGGACTGTGCCACAGATACTGAATGTGCAGATATGCTTGTGGTTTTACGTGTAGTAAATGTTCCTGTTTTCCAGCACACACTGTTAGAAGTAAGTAGCACATATCTTAGTTGTCCCCCTATTGAAAGATCAAAGGAAATTCAAGGGATTTCATGATGTGGACTGAAAAAGGGAGAAGACTGTCCCAGATGAAGCATCTTCCACTGTCTGCAACCAAGAGAAGTTTTATTGCTCCTGCTGTTACTTCTTTCGAAGTAAGACACCGTCTTGGGCTTCTACAATGGATATTTTATCAAGAGGAAATGTGTCTTGAATTTGATTCTTATGCATTTAATAGGAGGCAGGAGAGTTGGAACTAGATGATCTTTAAGGTCTTTTCCAACCCAAACCATTCTATGATTCTATGAAAATTCCACTTCTGCAGATGCCAACAGTAGCAATGCCACTGACATCAGAGGGGTCAAGATCTTAGCTTAGAATTTTTTCTCCTGCCAAAGGTACCAGACACAGTGTGCACCATAGAAAGCACAGACTGAGCTCACCCTTAAGTCATTCTCAAGCCTCTAAACCATAATGTTCTTTCCCAGACACTTTTACTTTAATTTGTTCTCAGTGGAAAAATAAATGGAGGGAGCAGTAAGTGAGGTGGGACTGGAGAAAGACCATCACCCTTCAGCAGAAACCTAGACCTTTCTCTAGCTGATCAGCCAGGCAAAGGAGAACACAAGCTGCTCATGCATAAACTGTGACACTTGGGGTGTAGCAGTGACTCAGTATAATTTAAAAAATTCTCTTTTCACAAACTCTGAATGCCTATTGCAACCCCTGTTACTAATGGACGAAGAAGCTGTGCAGGCTTTGAGGCACAGGTATTACGCTTGTAGAAAATCACATGGTAGGTAATTTTCAAACCAGAAGACACACTATCGGTTCACATACAAATGAATGAGTTTTAGAAATATGAAAGATTAGTTTCAGCAGATACCCAAACTCCTGATCTCTTATAGTTCTTATGACTGAGCCTGTGGGATTTTTTTCTCGACCTTGAAAATTTGTAACTGAAAGAGATCTTGCTTCATTTTTCCAGGAAAAGGGAAGGGAAAGGGGGAAAACAGGAAAGAAGAAAAAGAAATTAATCTTTCTCCAGATTTAACTCCAAGTCCAGTTTGGGTTCAGGTTTAGTTCAAAAGTGGATGGCTAGGTCTTGTTTTTACTGAGACACTTTCCTCATCCAAATGCAAACTCCTCTGAATTTCTCAGTGGGGAGCCTGAGGAAGAAATGGTTCTGTTTGAGTTGAATCACAGCACCATTCTCACAGTCTGCCAGAAGTGCTGACCTTTCTCAGTCTGATGCAAAATGTCCTGAATCTGTCCATTTTCCACAAAAGCTCTGTTTCCACTTCTGCTTTTAACCTTCTCCATGAAAATTCAGCTTAGGCAAGTTCACAAGAGTTTCTTGCTTAGTACTTGTTCTCCCATGCTCTTACCTGACCCTAGAACTGAATCGTCATGGACTGAAATATTTAGAATCATAGAATCGTTTGCGTTGGAAGGGACATTAAAGATCACCTTGTTCCAAACCCCTGTCATGGGCAGGGACACCTTCCACTAGACCAGGTAGTTCAAAGCCCCATCCAAACTGGCCTTGAACACCTCCAGGGATGGGGCAGCCACAGCTTCTCTTGGCAACCTGGGCCAGTGTCTCACCACCCTCCCAGCAAAAAATTTCTTCTTGATGTCTAATCTAAATCTCCTCTCTTTCTGTGTAAAACCTTTACTCCTCATCCTATCACTACATTCACTGATCAAGAGTCCCTCTCTAGCTTTCCTGTAGACCCCTTTAGGTACTGGAAGGAGCTACAAGGTGTCTCTGGAGCCTTCTCTTCTCCAGGCTGAACAACCCAAATGTCTCTTAGCCTGTCCTCACAGCAGAGGTGCTCCAGCCCATTGATCATTCAGACTTGCTCCAGCAGATCCATGTCCTTCTTATGTTGGGGGCTCCAGAGGTGGACACAGTACTGCAGATGGGGTCTCAATGGAGTAGAGACCCCCTCCCTCATCCTGCTGGCAACACTTCTTTTGATGTGGTTGGAAGCCTAGGATGTGGTTGGCTTTCTAGTCTGAGAGTATAATTTACCAGCTCATGTTGAGCTTCTCATCCACCAACACCTCCACGTCCCTCTCCTCAGAGCTGCTCTCAATCTATTCTCTGCGCAGCCTGCATTTGTGCACTTGTCCTTGTTGAAGTTTATGAGGTTTGTATGGGCCTCAGCTGACGCTTGCTTGAACTTAGCAGTAGGTGTTAGTCTGGTAGCAAGCAAAAAAACCCAAAATAATAAGTAATAAAATATGTAAGTTTAACATCTGCATATCTTCTTGCTTGGAAACCACCCCACCTACAAGAGAGGTATGGATCTCCCATACACTGCTGGACTGAAACTAATGCAAGCCTGAGTGACCTGCTGGTTTCCTCTGGGAGTCTCCTGTATATTTATGTAGCATGTAGTCCATCAGCTGGAAATAACTTTATGGAACATCTCACTTCATTATTTTCAGTCAAACTACAGCTTTATGTCTTGATGCAGTGGTGTCAGGTGAAAGAAAAAAAAAATAAAGAGAAAACATCTTGTTTAACATGTCTTCCATACTTATTTCAGAATAAATGAGCTCTCTGTGGAGTGTGTCACTTATAATTAAATCCCAAAATACACTTTTGGGTGCCATTGAGAGTCTGCATTCAATCCACTTGCAGGAGAACCGTTTATGAAGTCTTGGTTTTCCATCAATCTTCAAGCACCTTTCTCAGGGGACGTGAAGGGGAAGGTAGTTGGATGGCAAGGAGAAAGAAAATGGTTCAAAGAAGAGAAGCGTTTGGTGAATGGATGACTCAGGAGAAGGATAAATAGTCAGGAAAATTTTAATTTCTAAACTCTAAACCAGAAGGGAAATCAATCTAGGCTAATGGATACAACAGTAAGCTGGGATTTCAGTCGCATGAGTCCCACTTCTTCACTCTCCTGCTGTTTCATTGTGTGACCTTGGGTAACTTTCTTGATTCCTGCTTTTTGCTTTTCCACTGCATTCACACCGTACCTTTGCAGAGCTCAGATTGGTTCTTGTTGTGTGCTCATACAGCACCATGCACTGAGGCAGCACAATCTTGGATATACCTTGCAAGCACCATGGAAATTTCCGTCATTACCATCATTTTCCACTACTTGCGTCGCCACAGGATTTATCTTTTCCACCAGAGCTGAATACACTCATCACAGCTTTTGGGAAGTGCTACTTTGATGTAGTTTCTCCTGGCAGTGACCCAGACTCATCCCACCCAATTTTAGTTGCCTTTAGAGGTCCATAGAAAAGAAATTCATAGAGGACCTTGGATAACCACACTTCTTATTCAAACACCTGAGCTCAATTCCTGAGTTTAAGAAAGAATCACTTTTCCTTTTGCTGGAAGCTTTAGATAGGGAAAGTATTTACATGAGGTTCGTTAGAAATCCGGTAACTGGCTGCTTGTGGCATTGAAAATTACCACAGGTTCTCAAATATCATAGAATCATAGAATGATTAGAGTTGGAAGGGACCTTAAAGATCATCGAGTCCAGGCTTCATGGCCCTTCTACCTCGTTGATAACCTCCACTCAGACACTTTGCCAAAAATATATCCATGATAAATAGCGCTAGGTCATTTCCTATGGTTTACAGAAGAGTAAACCTCATGAGTTTACCTCAAGAGTACCTCAAGAGTAAACCTCAACTAAACCTCATGAAGTCCAGAGAGTGGATGAGAACTGAACACTTTACAGCCATTAGAAGAGCCCTGTTTAATTTTGGATGGAGACACAAGTATGTATGAGGTGAGGTATGAGTAGAGCTTTGTGAATATTTCCTCGCCAAACCTTAAATTAAGAAATAAATACTAGCAATAAAAAGGTTAGGTAGACTGCCCCCTTCTCTCCAACTCTTAATAACTTTTTCAGTGGTTACATTCCAAAAGGTAAATTGTCAGCAATACCTTTTACTGATAAAAACTTAATAACTTTTTTCCTAAGCAAAAAAAAAAAAGAAATAAAATATTAATCTTATAATTGATTTTTTGCTTTTCTCAGATTAGGTACATTTATGTAAAGTCAGAAATGTATTTTTCAGAAATAAGACATAGAATTTCAAAATTGTAAAAAATTGCTGAAAGACAAATTTCATTATTGCTTTTTTTCCCTCTTTGTTAATTAAAACTCCCTACTTGTAGAAAATGAATTTTCAAATGACCTTTATTACCTTGAAATAAGCATATATTCTATTGCAATACCTTCCAGTTTTTCTCCCTTTTTATTTTTTTTTTTAGTTTTAAATCCTGTATGTAGTTCAAAGGCATCAAGAATATTGTCTCTTTACAAAGGAAACATTCCAGATATTAAGCTTTTCATCACTATTTTTTTACTCTTTTTTTTTTCTTTTGTTTCTTCTTTTTTTTTCCCCCTATGTTGACTGGGATTGTTTGTCTCAAATAGAAAGAGATTCTATAGTCCTTGTGCCAGGACATATTGATGCTTCACCACGTCTGTGCACTACCCAACACAATATATTCTGAGCATCACTGCAACTTCTCAGCGGTGCCTGTGTCACATCACAAGTGTCACTGGAAGGTGTGCTATTATGAAATAGTATGAAATAGTTACATTAAGTGCATAAATCTAATTATGTATTTTAGATGTCTACTCAAAATGATGCTTGAGGCTCTTCTGATGACAATGGTTAGGTCACCACAATGAAGGGAAGTCAATGTGACTATCCTTGATGATAATATCTATGTTTAGATCATGACCTTCTCTTTCATTCTCTTACTGCTTCACATGAAGTGAACATAATTCTTGCTTTATGATTCAGTCATCTTATATTAATTAGCAAGCTGCAAACCATCTTTATAAACCAACACCTGCTTCATACATAAAGATTTTCAGACCCTCCTGAGAAAAATAGGTGTCTAAAATTAGTAATTTGCAGCTTTAGCAATTTCTTCTTTCCCACTTCAAAGTATCAAAGCTTTTAACTCAGGCCATTTCCCTCCACTCATTTGTCATGGCTGCCACTGGGACATTTTAAAGTGTCATCAACTGTTGTGAGAGAGAAGATGCGGTATCTCAGTATTGCTACAGAACTAGAATTTGGTATGATACACAAGGAGGAATCATTTGCCCATTTTACCCCAACAAGCTTCTCCGTACCTAGATCCAACAGTACAAATATTCTGCATAAACGGAATTTCATGAGCCAAGTAACAGCCCAAATCAATCAATGAGTGAATTCTAATTTCCACAATATTAGGGAATAGATGACTTGTCAAAATCACATTTGGGTTAGATTTGCATTATGATGCATCATTTCCCCAAAGCTGATTTGAATCCAATATTTGCGACTTAAATAACTAGTTTTCAGAATAATTTTTGTACTGTTTTAGTGACATTTGAGCTGTTGCATCTCATTTTATGACTTACATGCTGGAAAAAATATGCGTGTGTAGCATAAATATATACTGTAGAAGATATTACAGGGGGTGTAACCATATGGACCACAACCATAACGCAGTCAAGTTAAAAAAGATGAATGAACAAATGTTTCCATGTACTGAGAAGCAGGCAATTGTCTCAATGTCAATGCAATCCTGGAAGAAGGATTCCATTTCAGACTGGAAGATTGTAGAGCAGCTGTAATTAGGAACCAATATTCTGCCATTTTCCCCAAACTAAGTAATACAGAGCTATTAGAATTGCTCCAGAGGCTAATTTTTTGCACAAGGAGACCATTATTGTCTGGGAAATGAATGAGAATAAGGATTTTTTCCTCTCACAGGCATGCTCATCACCCAAAAATAATGATACTTATTTTTTATTACTCCTTATGGTTTTAAGGATATATATGGATGGATGGAAAGTACTATGTTTAGACACAGCCACTTGGCCTCCTTGAGGCAGATACTCCCTGAAGGCAGAACCTTGTTGTTTAGTCTCTTGTCCAAATTGCTAAAATCAGAAATGTGATGAAAAATATATATTCATATTGCTTTTCAGTTCTCTGGGGGTGTAGGAATCATGGTCCACTATCTGGCAGAAAATAGGAGTGAGTGGAACTTTTTACTTCTCTCCTGAGTAGCAGATATTAAGTAATTAATTAATTTGTTGGGTTTGGGCATTTTTTTGTTATTTGTTTGCTTATTACCCTCAAGCAGCTACAACTCATACTGCCTATAATGTTCAGGTTCTCAACTTCGAATAAATGACAAAAGTGACTATTTCCCATAGTGCCATTCAGCTTCTAATCCAGAAGAACGTGTGGAAGATGTATAGTTAAGGAGGACAAGAAGAAACATGATGGGAGGATTTACTGCAGCTAGGTTTAGACAATTCCACAATGGACGTCTCCAGCTGGCCTGGTCACCAAGGGTGCTTTTGCAGTCACTGGTAAAGATGGGCCTTCCTGTGGCCAGATTCACCTCCTTTCCAGGACTTCCATTGTTAGCAGCCAAACCATCATTAGCTACAGCAGACAGAGAGCAGTGGCTTGTGAATGATGGTCTCTGAGGAACCTCCCGCAGTGACAAAGCTGATGTCAGGAAACATCAGCCATGTGCTTTAGTACGCGCAGGTTAGAGCTCAGCTAGCATCCCTTGTGTTCACATGTAGATGAGCAAGTCATCTACTAATAAGACAACATCTGTAGAGCTCTCCCCTCACTTCCTTTTGGTTTTATTCCAACCACTAGAACTGCAACATGTGAGTTAACTGAAGAATGGTGATGATGGATTTAACTATCCCAACCACTAACAGGGCATTTCCCAAAGATGATGTAAACTGTGTTATAATTATTAAAAGAGCAACTGTTCCATACAAGTGGTCTAATGTGAGGCTTACGGGTCACAGATTATGAGAGTCCAGAGCATTCAAAGCGCAGGGGAAAATACACTTTAAAAAAAAAACATTTTGAATGAATTAATTTTAAGCCCCAAGGGGGCTAGAGTAATTTAGCTGATAATTCCCATTAGTACTTTCATTGCAGTATAGTTCCCAGCTGAAACGGCAGATTGCTGTGACCTCTCCAGGGGCTAAACTCTACTTTTCAAGGCCAGAGTGAGGGTTTGTATAAAGTGGGCTCTTGAGCTGGATTTTGTTCTGGGTAATGTTTTCTGAACTTTCAACTGTGTTTCAAACATATATCCAAAGTAGATGTAGACCTTTGGGTGTCACCATATTTCTGAAGCTGAGGAAACAACTGCTTCAGCCATAGTTCCGAAGTCCCACATAATTACAGAGAACTAGGAGTTCAGGCAGCTGCTTCCACTTCTTCCAATAAAAAAGAAAGAGAGGAGAACTTTCTGGGGACATTTGTCTATATCTTAAGAAGGACCTCTCAGATAGGCGGAATAAATCACCGGCTGTCAGTATCTAAATCTGTATAGTAAATATGGGAGTGTCCTGAAATATTTTTTCTAGAATTGATATCAAACCTTTAAATTATTAAATTTATGTGAAAATAATTTGGGAGAGCTCTTCCAAAATCAAAAATGACCTCTCTCTGGCTTGATAGAAAGTGGCATGTTGAAAACCAGAAACAAAATGATTTCTGGAGAAAATGTCTGTCAAAATATTATTAAAAAAAAAACAACCAACTTTTTTTCTCCTTTTTTTCTTGTGCTCAGAAACTTATTAAATTTGCAATGTCAAATCCTCTGTCTCTAAAATGCTAGTGATAACCAGGTGCTCAACGTAGTCCCCTAGTTGTCTGTAGAGCAATTAGTAAAAAAACAATAGAGTCCTTAAGCTCTTAGGAAAAACAAGAAATAAAGCAATGCCAGCATCTAAAGAAAACAAAATATTATTTTTTTTTAAATCTGTTTCATGCATTCCTGGCAATCCCAATATCTACTCTGTCATCCGGTACAATTACACACATGTTCCTGTTTGCAAGGGATGCAGCGAGAGTCAGTGTAATGAGCTGTCAATGTGCCTTTAGCATCACCCCTCCCAGACCAGAGCCCTTCTGCATCTTAAACTACAAAAAACAAATTGCTGTTGGGTCAGGCTGGCCTGACAGTTTCCATTATGTTGGCTCATAAAAGTGAAGGACGGGTTTCATCACAGAGAATAAAGAAAAAAAACAAACAAAAACATGGACATGAAAGGGCTTTTCCGCCCATTTCCATCACCGCAGGGGGGCTTGTAAAGGGACGTTGCACTGATTTACAGGCTGTTCTGAGTGTCCTCTCTGTTCTTACTTTTGCAGCTTCCTAAAAACCCTGGTGGAAGAGGTACAGCAGGTGCTGTAGGGCAATTAATTTCATTTTCCTCAACTGGAAAATTCAATAAGAGGTAAGCGATTAACAAAAATGTATCTTTTTTTTGGTAAAAATCAAGTCCACAAGAATCATTGCAGACCTTTGCCAGCTTTCCAGCTAGAACCTCCACTGGGTTCTGTGGTTTGAAGCATGGGATGAACTGATGATGAAGATTGAGAAATACCTGGACAAAGGATGTCTTTTATTTATTTACTATTTCTTTCTTCTGAGCAAAGCCTACAGAGGCTACAACAACATGCTTGTATTCACTAAAGTCTATTTCCTAGGAGTAAAAGTTGGTGGATTTTATTGCCTGGGGATGCTGTGGAGTCCCTAGTGTTGGCAGATACAATCATAAATATGTCAGGGAAGACACAAATATAAGTGAGATGATTGCATAGGAGAAGGGCCCCCTTGAGATCCCTTCTAGACTTGAATTTACAGTATTTATCTGTGATTAAGAAATGGCTTAAAATCTGTGTTACAGTAGATACCATTACAAAAAATCTGTTTACTACCACTTGGGATGCAGCTTTGAAATGTTCTTACATGCAGACTATAAACTTAACAAGTAATGGAGGTTCACTTTTTTGTTCATTTTTTTTCTCTGTAATCTGTGGTTCTGACCCATTAAATTTCTTTTCTATACAGAAAATAAATTTGTCTCTGATAGATGTTTTCTTAACATCTGAAGTCAAGGAGTATTGATCAAACCATGGCCACAATGATCATCTTGTTATTTTATGAACTAAATGCAACACTGATTTTTTGTTTTCTAGCTTGAATAAAAATGATAACTCTTTCTGGCGGATGGTCAAGGAATTCCACCTTCACAGCCAATGGTACTGGGAAGAATCTATGTCTGGTACTACATCCAGGGAGACTTTATAATGGCCTTCCAGTTCCTGAAGGGGACCTGCAGGAGAGATGGGGAGGGACTCTTTACCATGGTGTATAACAATAGGACGAGGGGTAGCGGTTTTAAACCGAAAGAGAGGAAATTTAGATTAGATACTAGGAAGAAATTCTTTACTGTGAGAGTGTGAGACACTGGCCCAGGTTGCCCAGAGAAGCTGTGGTTGTCCCATCCCTGGAGGTGTTCAAGACCAGGCTGGATGGGGCTTTAAGCAACCTGGTCTAGTGGGAGGTGTCCCTGCCCAGGGCAGGGGGGATGGAACGAGATGATCTTTAAGGCCCCTTACAACTCTAACCATTCTGTGATTCTATGATCCAGTTTGAATCTTCAGGCATTTCCATTCAGCTAAACTGAAGGAGCGGAACAGACAGTAGCCAGAGCCCAGAGTGAAAATCAAGCTGCAGTCTCTAGAGTCACCATGGTACACTTTATCCAAACCACAACATCCTCCTGACAAATATTTCAAAAAGTCCCCAACGCTGCAAAAATCCAGCACTTTTGTCCCATGGGAAGACACACATACAGATTAATTGGTAAGGTTACAGATGTCCCTAATTGGCAGGGAAGGTGGTGGTGGCGGTGTATAAACAGGATGGGAGCTTCATGAATTATTAATTTTTATGTTGACATCAACAAATATTCAGGTCCTGGGGAGGTTTGTGGTGGTTCCTACAGCTGAGAAAGGCAGGACTGCACTGTAAAGAATATGCCAAACTCTTGCCAGTGTGGCTGCTGGCAGGAGCAGACCTTGTGATTATCAAGCTCTAAAATTTCCACACAGTCTGCGATACATCCTACGACTAGACAGGGACTCCCGGCGTGTCCTGTCACTGACATTGCAGACAGGAGGGGTCTGCTGGTACGTAGCTGTGACTCCTGGGTGCCTCTTTCTACCTGAGAATGGGCTGCTTTTGTTGCATAGTTTGCTCCTCGGTAGGGGTATAAATTGTCGTGTCCAATATACCCATAAATAATTTCAAAAAAAGAAAGGCAAGAGGGCTGTTTTGGCTTTATAGCGTAGTTCATGTGGCTTTTCTGCTCCCTGTGCAGCCGGATGCGGTGGCCAAAAGAAATAGAAACCCAGTGTCACTTTACAAAACTTTCAGGCAAGAATATATTTTGTCTCATATAACCCCACCAACCCTCTAAAAAAAAAAAAATTAAATTAAAAAATATCTGGTAAGCCTGGATCCTGATTGATTCTGGATAACCACAGGAGAGGAACTGGGACAATAATCCTGAAATCTGACCATCCAATGTCATCTGATTGCCTGTGGCTGAGGTCCCATCTGCCTACCCAAATCTTTGCTACCTGATCAGATTGGAAGCGGTAACGTTTCCTGGACCTTTTATTAAACTCTGTGTCAGAAAGGTAGTTTTAGAACAGGGTTATATATAAGTACAGTGGGAGTGAGAGGGAGAATTGCCCAGCAGGGAGAACTGGTACCCAGAGGGTGCACCAAGGGCTCTGCTACTGGCTCACTGTGTGGCCTTGGATGGGTTGTGCCCAGCGTGGGCTCAAAGCCAAGATTTGTCTTTGACTTTATTTTATTTTTTTCTCCCAAAGCCAACAGGAAAATATCTGTTTCTTTTACATGTTCTTAGTGTATTTGTCTTGAGATTTACAGCTTTGCTGCTGCTGTTCAGGCTGTTTCCACAGTTTCGAGGCTCTTGCAGTTTTTCTGGTGCTCAAACTCTCTGGCTGGCTGTGCTGCCTGTATGTCAGATCTTATTTGGCTTCATCTTATCACGAAGCTAGGAAAAAAGATAAGAAAAAATGATGAGTTTTTAACACATTCTGCTTTTATAAGCCTCCAGAACATAGATAATTAAAGGTTCCTTCCAACATTAATGATTCTGTGATTCTATGATTCTAATTGCTCTGGAAAATTATAAAGTTAACAAAGGACTGTTAGACAGAAAAATAGTCCATGAGGCTTGCCTGTGTGCTCTGATGGGTTAGGAAAAATGCTGTTTAAAGGCTGAATGTGTACATATGGCCTCTGCGACAACTGATGTACAACTCAAGCAAATAACAAATAGATACCACCGCTAAAGTTAATCAAATGTAATGGATTGTTGTAATAAGCAGCGGTCTCGCTACTTCAACTGCCAGTCAGGATCCTCCTCTAATTCAGACCCTGGACCTGGGACAAGGAGCCAAGAACACAATGCTTCTGAGGAGCTGCTGTGTTGTGATCGTGGTGCAAACAAGCAGATCTGTTTTCCGTAAATATTTCCGCCCTGACACGCTGCCCTTTGAGGAGGTCAGCAAGGAGTTACGCTTGAAAGGAAGATGGGGCTGTTGTTTTGATTGCCATGTGGGACAGGCTGTACTGAGCTGCAAAACTTCACAGAAAGATAGATTCCAGCCTGGAGTATGGGCTGGAAAATGGCATGCATCTTCATACTCATTCAGTGGGAACAGTTGAAGTTGCTTTCTACTAGTAGTGATGATATAATTGCAAAATCTATGCAAAAGATATTTATTGTGTCTGCTGTAGGTCTTAATTTACTAGCAGGTGAGGTAAAGTCAGCATTTGTTTGTTCCTAAGAGAGAATAAAAGCCTTCATAGAAAGAATCTTTTATTCCTTCCGTAGCATACACTTGTTTGCATCAGATGGCTCTTTAATCCATCAGAGAGGATAATATTGAAATACTGAAATTTGAAGTCAGAAAGTTCAGTGGTAAAAAATTTGTGAGGATAATTTATTGCGGGAGGAGTTTTCATGGAGCTGTGACTTATACTTTACTTTCAACTCTGATCATGCACCCATCTAAAGTATTAGAGCTCAAAAGCAGATTTGTAGATTATATTCAGAAGCTATCAGGTGAAATTCCATGATGCAGTTAATGACAGAAAGTGCTGAAAAAAATGATTTTACAGAACAGTCTCACACACATAGGATGGTCCTCAAGTTTTACTGGTTCATGGAAACAGGTAAGTGACCAGATATTTATTTTCCCTTCCCAATACTGCATTGTCAGTGGCTTCTTGTGGTCTTAAATAATTTTGGAAAGTCTTGCTCCTTGTGTATTTAGCAGTTACAGAAAAGGATCACTCCTAACGTTGTTCAAGTCTTCTCCTAACCTTGAGGTTTAATAGACCTTTGCTACTCTGGGGAGAGTAACCTGCGGTGTTAGGAAAGGCTGCTCCATAGCTACATGGAACAAAGAGTACCTGAGGTTTGCCAACGTTTTCTATAGGTGATAAAAGAAAAAGGAAAATAAAAGAAAGAGAGAAAGAATTATAACAATGTGGTTTAGATTGAGCTTTCTCACAATTTTGCCTCAGTTAATTTGCTCCTTCTCTGAAAGAGGATGGGGATCACAAGAATTTGCACTGGTACCACTGGGACTTTAAATCAAGGACAGTCTTAACTGCTCAATTCTGTTCATCCGTCTTTCTCTGCACACCCTCCCAAATCTTTATCTGTAGTTTGGCTTGGTTTTTTTTTCATCCAAGACTATTTCAGTTCTCCTCCACACCACCATCGCTAACATTGCAAGACAACTCGCTAATGCTGAAATACAGTAGTATAAAAGCTGCTACTGTTCTCTGGATGGGTTGGAGTTGCAGATTTTCCTTGGCAAGTTCTGAGACAATATTTGGAGGCTGTTGATTCAGAACTGTTAACTGTATTAATCATGTAACAAACATGCGCAGAGACTGCCAGGCATAATAAATCTTACTAGCATGCAACCTCCCATCATAAACACATTCAGAAACACTTAAGCAATCCCTGAGCCTGGGAGATGATCATTAGTTTCCTATCATATGCTTTAGGTTTGCTGAATCAATCAATGGTAAGTCAGGATGATCATGAGTTGAACTCTCCAAATCATTTTCCATCCCAAGAGGCATGTGTAAGTTATATGCCTGCAGCCAACTGCCTAGCGCTGCAGCCTCCCAAGAAGCTGTTTGCACATTGTAATTATAATTATTGTCAAAGCTCTTCTACACACATGATTAGCATTTTATTGTGCTAAGTTCTGTACAAAATTTGTAATTCGCAACAGGCTGTCCCTCTCCTGAAAGACTCCCAGACTCAGTAGCGAAGAAAGTACGGTCATTCGGTAATCAGTGTAGGAACTAAAACACAGCCAAATTAAATAATTTGCATAAGATTAGTAAAGAAAACAATAGAGTCAAAAATTAACACAAGTTAAAAAAGTTTCTTTCTAGCTCTTTGATCAAATCACCTAGGGCAGCAGAAAACAACTCCACTGTGGAAACATTAGTCCAATTGAAAGATACAAAAGACATAAGAAAGCTGTCAGGTTTCTCAGATTTTAAGGCCTAAGTGGAATTAGATTATTTGATCTGATCTACTCCTCCCACAACATTATATTTCACCCAAACACCCTTTTCATGAACAATGCTATTAATAAGACACACTGCTTCAGTTCTCACCACAATCCTAAAATGAAAACTAAGTTGGACACCAAGACGTCAAGACGTCTTTGACACCTGAAGCTGTGAGTTGTCAGGGAGTCAGATGGGTTATGAAAGGCCTGGTAGACCGACCTTTCTGGAAACCTATCTGCACCAGGAGCCTTCCAGTTCTGATTAAGGGAGCAACTTCCTCCTGGGGAATTTTTCTTCCTGCTGCCAAAGATGTTCCTCCCACTTTCCCAAATAATAATGACCAAAATGGCTTTGAACATAGAGACAAGTTGTGTTGAGAATATGCCTTGATTTAGAAGTGTCTCAGTTAAGAAGTGTTCATCTGCTCTACAGAAAATACCAACATGACTGGCATGTATCTCAGACAAAATCACAGACATCTGTGATTCTGTGATCACAGACTTCATTAAGTCCATGAGAATTTTTCTCTTAGAAGCAAATAGATGATTCTACCCATGAGACACCTGGTATTTCTCCTTTCTGTCTAACTGAAAAAAATCAAAGGTGAGAACTGTTTTAGATAAATGCTTGGAGCTAGAAGAGATAGACATTGGAAAAAATCTTGTCCAGGACTGGAAATTAAACTAATCCCTCTGTGACCCTCTCAGCAGGTAAAAGTTGGAGAGCAGAATGCCATACACAGGAAGCTTTTGAAAAGAATTGCATTTCAAAACTTCAAGATAGCAATGCATAAGGACAAAAATATTAACTAGACCCAACTGATTATATTTGCCTACTCCCTTTTCTCTTACCCAAATTTCCCTTTCCTGCACACAGCATTCTTTTAAAAGTTGAGCTGGTCAGACTTATATCACACTGTGAAATCAGGACAAGCTTCAACATACCAGCAACATGTTCAGAGCCTTCATGAGCTAAACTCTAAAGACCCTTATAGCTTTACCTGAAAAATCAGGCATGATTCTTCAGTTGATTGTTTCAGCAGTATCCTGCTGAGTAAGATAAACACATGCTACCCAAAAAGGTGAATTCTACTTTTTATTGTTATGGAGATAAAATTAATAAGTCCAGAGCATGAATTTGCATTGATATCCTTGATTAGGATCAACGACTGTTGTAATAGCACTATAACACCCACTAGTTACAAGTTATTGGAAGAAAGAATTCAGCAGCATCTCTTATTCCTTGATTTTTATTTTTTTTTCCCCATGTACACTGGATTTTTCATGGCAGGAAAACATAACAACTCTGAAGGCTTGGAAGAACAAACAGGAAAAGCTCAAAGACACCTGGCAAATACATGGCAGATCTAGAGAAACAACCCAAATCCCTGAATCCACCTCAGTCCTCAGAATTTGGCCTTGAACTAAAGTGTCATATACAGACTTTTCATTGGCAAGGTGGAAAAAGAGGGACACAAGAGTTTTAGTTTCTGCCATCACTGTATCTGTGCTCAGAACCTTCCTTCAATATGGTTGTCTGTGAATCTGAAAAGGACTTTGGATTCAGCTGCAGTGAACTGGCACCTTTGCACCAATAAGGGAAAAATAGAGTGAATGTAATAAATGAATAAAATGTGTCCTGTGTCCCTGGTTGTGTCTGCTCTTCTGCTGCTCAGTTGACTTTGCACAGTTTAAAGCCTTTTCCACAAGTCTATCTTTCTTTCCTTTTCCTCCCTTTTTCTTCTTTTTCCACAGATACCTAATGGCTAAAAGTAGTGAAAATATCCATTGGCATTTATTGAAAATGTCTTCCTTAAACATCCAGTTATTCTTCTCACTGGCTCACAGAGGTAAGACAGAAATGTCAAAAACCTTCAATAAATGCCCACTGTATTAGGAATCTACCTGTCAGTGATCAGGCAGAACTTGCTTTTGCAAATTGCATCCAGAATTATGGTGATATCCAGCCTAATTTCAGGGTACTCACAGAGGAAAGGTTAAACGCCATCACGTTTCTCCTCCTGTTCAGAAATAAACCCAATCATACAGAAAAGCTTGCATAACTGACGTGGTCTTTAGGTAAACATAAGTCACATCAGCTGTAAAATTAATCAGCGGAGGGTTGCTGGGGTTTTTTCTTTGTTTAGTTTTATTTTTCATACCTAAAGGCCTATAAAATCTCGGGCAGTTTATCACTGTATTTTTTTCCAGGGTCTTTGCTACAGAGCTGTCAGTTTAAATGGCAAAGCGTCCCCTGACTATCTTCCCTGGAAAGCTCTCCAAAGGTCTGTTTCCCATAAAACAGAGAACACACCTTCTTCTTCCCCGATCCCTCCCACATTTTTTTTTGTTTTTATTTTATTATTTTTTATGTAAACCAGTCCATCCATCCTGCCAAGTCCAGAGTCACTTCTTGGCTGAAGGCTGAAACTGCTTTCTACACTCAGACGGAGCAGGGCGAGTCAGAGAGGAGGCAGTGGGTGAGTTTGGGGTGGGGTTGTGAAGAAAGTAAGTAAGAGTGAAGTGCACCTCCATAGCAGGCAAGGGGAAGATGGATTAATTCACTGTAACGCACTGCGGTACAAAGTCAGCAGAACTTCAAAGGAAATGAGCCATAATTCAGGAGAAGTAAAAACAAGCAGCCACTCTTCTCAAATCCCTCTCTTATTCTTTTTTCCTTTTTTTTTTTTTTTTTCTCCTGCTTTCTAAAATTCCGTTGTAGTCAGAGAAATCACAGTGGCCAAATACAGGGGTTTTTAATCTATTAGTTTTATTTAACCGTGCCTTCTGGGAGGAAAAACGCTGCGCTTTTGAAAGATGAACATGTTCAGGAGGAGGTTCACATGAGAGATTCCCACCTCTCACACCCTCTTACAGTGAGACCAGTGCCACAGCCCTTTTCTCCTCTGTGAGCCCAGTTGCCCACCAGTTGCCCACCAGTGAGCAATCAAGGGGCTTTAGGGTTGCTACCATAAAATAGCAGAGAGCCCGAAATTCAGGGCATGCACCTCCTGGCAGGGGTTAATCTGGTCTAGTTTAGGAGATTTAAAGTGATATATATGAGTCTGAGCCACCTACCCCAAACCTCCTTTACAGTCAATAAAGGGAAACAGATGAGGACAATTCCACCATAAATTCAGCAAGTTGCTCTCTGGAAATACCTTTTTCTCTCCAGTAATTTTAACTAGGAGCTCAGGATGACTGGTTACAGTTTAGACATCCAACTGTTGGAGGTCTGAAATTAAGGTAAGTCAATCCAACCTAGAAAAGACTATTCAGATGTTGAGGAGTCCATCACAAGGACTCCCTCTCACAGATCTTTATGTTTACTGTTCCTTAATTAAAAATTAATTAAAAAAACATTAAAAATACAAGGAAACCAGAAAAAAAGAACTAGGCAGCAATTGGGACATTAATGACTGTAAATGTATTTACACAAACTTAGTGACTTTGCTGACCTGTTGGGTTCTGCTGGCTCAGGAAACAAACTCAGACTGACCTGCTAGAGGGTTCCCACCATATCCAGAGGGAATACCTGCCCTTCTTGTACAGAAGGTGCTGGAACAGGTTGCCCAGGGAAGTCATGGGTGCCCCATCCCTGGAAGTGTTCAAGGCCAGGCTGGATGGGGCTTTGAGCAACCTGGTCTGGTGGGAGGTGTCCCTGCCCATGGCAGGGGGTTTGGAACTCGGTGATCTTTAAGGTCCCTTCCAACTCTAATGGTTCTATGATTCTATGGTTCTATGATTCTAAGATACTTTTCACAGAAGGTACATCAGAGCATGTTCACAAAAGAGAGGAGAGAAAGACATAAAAATTGCTGTTATGCCTTGGCTACACTCCGTTTCCCCTGCAGGGAGTTATTATTGCCAGATGGACGTTGAGTTACATTATCCAGCAGACTGACTATACCTATGTTATTCCCAAAGGAAAATAACCAAACCCAGTTTGTTTTAGAAACTCTGTAAGCTGTAACATCAGATATCTATTAAACCACTCCAGGTATAACAGGTTTTGTTTTTGACAAGATGCTGAATTATCATTTGTTTATTTATGTTTAGATTGCATTACTGACAGAAATATGTAAGCGCTATAGTAAAAAACTTCACTGAGTTTCTTGATGATATGTCTATGTCCACTTGTCCAATTAAGGCTAAATGTAGAAATAACACACTCTCTGATGTGTTTGGCCAAGTGCTTTCTTCTTTGGTAGTTTATTATGAGGGACTGCTCTGTTTTATTTTTCTTTCCCAGTATTTAACCTAATCACAACACCTGTAAGTAAAAGCGTTCTTTCTTCTCCCGATTCTTGATCCTCTTCGTAGTTCTCATCAGCTTGAATATATGCTCAGCAAAGCAGAGTTGCTGTTGTTTTTTTCCCTGTGTACTTATAGGTTTCTTTCATCAAGCCATAAAGAATTAGTCCACAGCAGACCTGTAGAATCAAGGGAGATCTGTGGTTGGGGACCGCTCCAGAATCATCACATGCACCAGAAGGACTGAAAAAGGGATCATATTTGTAGGTGAACTATGGACACATTAAAAGTGGTGAGCAGAGAAAGTATCCAGAGCGCATTATTCTTAAATAAGAAGCCAGCAACTTGTAAGCTTTTTGTGACATATGTTAAAAAGTTTTGGTGTAAGACTGGATGGGAAGCACGAAGGAAAGCTGGTGCATTCACGTTTGCATCATCAGATCGGATTACTCTGCAGCAGGGCTGTAGCTCAGGCATTGACAGCTCCTAAGGAGGTTAAGAATATGGATGTTGTTGGCAATTGCAAAATGAATGTTCTGCAATTAATACAGGCAAGAAAAAGAAAAACCCATTTATAAGGCTGGGTGATACAACAGACAGGGTACATTTAAGAGCAATGTGCCAGGCACAGATACAGTTGTACAAAATTCTGATTCTTTAAAGCAACACGTGTAATTCTGTTTGTGTCTGTTCAAAAAGATTCCATTCCGAGTGCAATAAATGCAATAAAGGCTGATCAGGGAGCTTAAGAGCCTCCACAGATGAGGATATTATTCTTTCTAAGGCTAGAAGCACCGGAAGTATGTAAATATTAGGAAGACAGAGAGTTGCGTATACTAAAGGATGATGGTGGTACAATCATATAAAGAAATTCATAGACCATAACAAATTTCAGGTCAGAAACAAGAAGATTTACATATTTTGGAAAAATTCCCTAATAGTAACAGAAGCGGCAGGAGTCCTCAGTGGTCTTAAAATGAAACTTGATAAATGCAGATGGGAATTGAAAGATTAAATTGCTTGGTATAGTTCATAATTGCATATAATGCCCCCAGATACCCCTTTCAGTCTCTTGTGGTCATTCAGTCTGACTGATCTGATTAGCACAAGGCATGGAACCTTGCACATGAAGCTCCTTGGGATGCTCAGTGAGGTACCAGTAAAGCACTTCTAAACTTCTCTGCAAAAATACAAGGCCAAACTATTTTCACCACTTTGTTTAAAAGGGGATCTGACTGACTGGAGTTAAGTTGGGATGAGTGTGAAGATGCACCATAGGATCCCTGACCACCTTCTATCAGTGATGTGAGCTCAGAGCTGTTCTGCCAGAAGACAATGGTTAGTCCCATCACCTCGGGCAAATTCCATTCTGGGGTTGGTTTAGATTTTTCCCATACTGTCAATCAAAATAAAAAATAATTTACCATTCCTCTATGTACATGCTTCACCCTCCCCTTCCTAAAACTAAACAAACCCCAGACCGATCTCTGGAATCAGGATTGCCAAACCTTGACACCATTGCAGATAGAATGGGCTGGTGGCCAATCAGAAAAGACTCACAGATGGAAAACAAAGCAGTAGTTTGAGGTTTCTTGTACTGCCAGACTAACATGGAACAGAGATCGATGTCCAAATCAAACTCCAGCATGGAGAAAGAGAAGTTTCCCAAAGAGTTTGTCAGAGATGCTTGGTCTGGAGGGATTTGCAAATCTGAAGAAGGATTTCAGGAGGTGGCTCCAGGGCTGAGGTTTTTTCGATGTTAGGGGGAGTAAACTGGTAATACTTTGCTTTAACTGTGTCCTCCTAATACATGTTAGGTTTTCCAGATAGACTTTTGTTAACAGAACAAGACAACTCAGGTATCCTGCTGACAGGGTGCTACAGGAAAGGGAAACCATGCACAACAGTGGGGACAGCAGAGTCAGTGGCCTCACCAGCAGGAATCTCCAGGCGATTCCATACGACAAGGCAGGCCGATGGTCAGAGCCAGTGGGATCTTTGTTTTTTCCACCTTTCTTCCATTTAGCTTCTTTTCCCTCATTACTATGAGAGGAGGTTCTTCCAGAAAATCACTTTTATTATTAGGAAGCTTTTCTTAACTTACAGCCAACACTAACTTATGACCAGTTTAGACTAATTTATTATTATGCTTTCCTCTTCAGTGGTCTAACTTACTCATGAACAAACCCCAGACTGCCTCTCAGCAGCACCAGTAGATTACACAAGACAAAATTTCCTGTATCCTTCCAGGCACTCACCTTTCCACTTCCAGGGAGTCCTATTAGTCCTTTCTGTACTCCATTGTTAATATGAATTCACCTTTCCTTGCAACACATCCCGGCAAGACAGCTTTCCCCATATTTAATATGGAAGAAATTGAGGGCTTGCATTTCTGGTCTCGAATTGGGAACTTACGTGCTGTATATCCAGTCCCTCCTAAATGTAGCCAGCTTGTGTAGTGTATCTATCTAAATGGAAAGGGAGAACCAAAAGTTGCCTTGTCCCATAGAGAAAATGTTTCCTAGCAATAAGTAAAGGTGGAATAATGATCCCACTGTTCAGACACACCTTAGAAATATAATGAATAGAGCTGACAGGCACAATTGGGACGTCTAGAAATATATTTGTCATCAAGGGATTAAAATGGAAAAGGCTCGGGTTACAGGCGCCGGTAAAAAATCCATTTCCTAACATGTGATGGTGGCAGGCACTGCTGAGGCCAGGATGTGATTTACCTTTGTAAGCAGTACACCAGTCCCATCTGGGTCTGTCCTAGAGCTATCACTGTGTCCCAAACACTCCCTGACATGCTCTTTGAACCCACAGAGCATGGTTTATACTGTAGATTAGGTTTGCTTAACATTAACTCCCTTCTCCACCCAAAAATCTGACGTCTTCTCCTCTGATCCAGGAAATGGGAGGTCAGGGGACAATAACCCAGTTGGTCATGGGAGAGGGAGCGATATCCTGACAATCAGGGGCACCGGTGGGATGCTTCTGTCAGAGCCCTGACAGTTGGAGATCGGTTCTTTTGATACCAACAAGGAGGCAGGTGCTGGGCATCTGCAAGAAGTTAATTTACTGAATGTCAGTGGTTTTGATACAATGGCAAGAGAGGGCTTTACAGGATATTCATGACCTCATCCCTTATCCTGAAGCTTGTCGGCTCTTTTTAATCTCTGCAAATGTCGAAGGGAAACAGGGAAAGAGTGAATTGTTCTTCCTCAGATCATAGTGAAAGTGCTGACTGATCAGTTTGTTCTGTCTTGGGATATTTCCTGGAAGAAGTAATCTTATGTTTTATAACTTCATGGCCGCGGTCCATCTCTGTTCAGCAAGCTTTCAAGTAGTTCTGGAATGATACAGCCCCTCCTTATCAACTGTTTTCTGTGCTACGATTCACCAAGAATCCTATCGCTGCCAGACTGAAAAGCAACCAGAGATGCCCTGACTAAAGTGTGGTCACCTTTAATCAAGTTAGTTGACTGTTATGAGAAGTGGAAATTAATTAGTGCTTATTGGTTTTGTGGGTGGTTTTGCTGGTAAGTGGAAGATAAGCTGCATATCCAGGCATCCTATACGGACTGGAAACAAGGGAATACTTTAAAGCTATAATAAAAATACTATTCACTTTACATCCTAGACAGAGGAAGCATCCAAAAAACACACCCTCCTTCACAGAGCTCTTCCAGACACAGGCCCTTTGAGAATATTGTGCTCTCATGAGATATTCAGGGGATCTTTCGGCTGCTGAAGAGCGTGAAACATTAGAATGAGTTTCCTGGAGAGGATGTGGGGTTTCCATCAGTGGACGTCTTTATGAGAAAGTGAGATAAACTTCTGTCAGTATTAATATAGGCGTATTTGAACCTGGCTTACAGAGGTCCTCTCTGAACAGAGAGTGATTCAATTGTCTTATGAAGGATTCATGTGCCTCAGTGCATCAGTTTCTAAGGAGAGAGACTTCTTGATTACCTAACAGCCAAAATGTCATGTCCTGTCATGACAGTGTAATCTTATCTTAGTTGGGAAACATCTGGAGAACATGGAAAGCCCAAACAGTGAGAGGATCTATATCACAGCTGGGCCTCTGTTCACCTGAACCATGTAACAGTAGTCCCAGAGGGTCACTATTAGGATGGAAACTCCATTTTCTGGGTGATGCTGGAAACTGTGATATATCTACTGGTCCTCACAGATATAAAATTCTCAAAGACATCTTAATTTGTGATCAGCACAGCATTCATTGCATTGCAGTAAAGGCAAGCATGTCCGAGCTATTCTTTCACATTCTTTTGTCTACTTTGTATGTCATGAATCGCATTCAAGCATCCCTTTCAGCAAATGCCAGCATCCCTTTTTGCTGTCAGAGTGAAATCATGGTGCTGCACCTCATTTCTCATCTTCAACTTTGAAAGAACACTGAAGGAAACATAGGAATGGTACTTTTCAGTGCTGTTGATTCATGGTGATATTCTGGTAATCATTATTTCTTTATATAAAGGAAATGACAAAGAGCTCCGTTAAGGAAATAGGATCTACTGCATTATTTTATTTTTTTCTTATTTTATTTTTGCTAAAGCAATACCCTTGCTTCTAACATGATGATTGTGAGGTCTAATACAGTTTAGTCTCAGAAACACCTGAAGTCAATCATACATTTGAGCAGAGCAAAGGAGGTGCTGTGCATTTTCTGCAGTGCTGCCAGTCAAGCAATTTGCATCGTCTTCATTTAATGGTGAAGCCTGGAGGGAAGGACAGTTTGACCATGTTTGTTTGCCATTAATATATATTAATATATATTAAATAAAAATATATATTAATATATCCAATGTCCTAACTTGTACACAGCAAAAAAAATAGGGGAGGTTGTCTTCCCCTTGCAGATATGACTCTAGAAAGGGTTAATAAAATGAAACAAACTTCACTTTTCAGCTTCTGATCTGCAATATAATAAAACATAAAATTCTGCTATATGAAGTAGAGGCATGTTCTATCAGAACTTCTTTTATCACAGTTATTTTTGTTTGGAAGACACTCAATAGTCACCATCAGCTAAGCAATGTTTTCTGCCATATCTTCCTTAAAAAGCCTCTGTGGAGCTTGGTTGGTTGAAATGTTTCCACTCAAACTGCTTTCTGATAGAATATTAAGATTCTTGGCAAAAGAACTTTTTCATCCTTCCAAAAAAGTATTTGCTTTCCATGGCATATTTCAATATTTGCAGTAAAAGGAAATGCCTAAAGACCACAAATGTTCCCAAGGACAAAACACAGTAGAACCTTGTGGGAATTGTGTTTTTGGTACCTCAAGTCTCCCTTCCCTGGTCTTGGCCAAATTTTTCACTTAGACTACATCTCCCATGATGCTGCAGTGCCAAGTGTTCTCATTATGTTCTCAGGGAGGTGAAACTACAAAGTATTTGCTGTCCAGGGAAATTAGTGTGTACAGAAAATATTGGTATTACAGTCCAATAAGAAACTGCTACACATTTTCCAAATGTGTATTTTCAGTCTTCAGCCAAAAGCTTTCACTGTTTTGGCTGCATGAGGTTTTACCAAAAATCAGTGTTTTCTGTGGAAAAATCCACACCACATTCTAACCTGCTTGGTTTTGAACTACAAAGGCAAAATGAATCTCGGAGGAGTTATACCCAAAGGAATGGATTTTCAGCTGGTGTCAATTAACATTATGAGCACTTGTTATGAGGGGAGCAATGCTGACTTAGAGGAGCTAAAGATTAAGCCAGTTTTGTAAAGTACTGTGTGTTCTCTAGACCAAAAGTAATACATATTTTCTCTTTAAACCCTGGCTCAGGCGGAAAATATAGAATACACTGTTCTTCTTAAAAGAGTCTTTTTAAATATCCAATTGTGTCACCGTTCCCATTCTCCTGCGCTAATTTTAATTGATTTAATTTTTTAGAGGTGTTCATTTATAATCAATGTCACGTAAAATCAGGGAAAAAATTAAGACTTTTGTTTCTATATTCCTGTTTTCATGATCATAGAATCATAGAATGGTTTGGGCTCGAAGGGACCTTAAAGATCATGTAGTTCCAACCCCCCTGCCATAGGCAGGGACACCTCCCACTAGAGCAGATTGCTCAAAGCCCCATCCAGCCTGGCCTTGAACACTTCAGGGATGGGGCAAATGATCTTGGTATTATGTTTAATTTAGTATCATGAGGTTCCTTCTTGCTTTCTGTACCTATTTCCATCTACTACTTTCCGTATTTTTCAAGATTGTGCATGCAATTTCTGCTATGGTGTCTGCACTAGAAGAGGAGCCACCTTGAAACCTCTTTAAGTATGCTGTATTGGTCTTTCAAAGCCTCCCTTGCAGCACTCCTTGTATTGAAGTTATAAAAACAACTCTGTGGCATCTAGTTTTCTGATGTAATAGCTATTGTACTACTCAATATAGTGGGATTTGGCTCATCAAAGACAGACATATGTCTGTATTGTACGTATCTACATCTAAAACCACCTTCCCAGCCTCTCTTTCTAGTCCAGCTGTTAACCTAAAGCTGCCAAAGCCACCACCACTAAACCATGTCCCTCAGCATTTCTGTTACACACCTCCAGGGGTGGTAACTCAACCACTTCTGTGGGCAGCCTGTTCCAATGCTTGACAACCCTTACAGTGAAGAAACATTTCCTGATATCCACCCTAAACCTCCCCTGGTGCAACTTGAGGCCATTTCCTCTGGTCCTATTGCTTGTTATCTGGGAGAAGAGACCGACCCCCACCTCACTACAACATCCCTTCAGGTCGTTGCAGAGAGCGATAAGGTTTCCCTTCAACCTCCTTTTCTCCAGGCTGAACAACTCCAGTTCCTTCAACCATTCTTCATAAGACTTGTGCTCTAGATCCTTCACCAGCTTTGTTGCCTTTCTGTGAACACGCTCCAGTACCTCAATGTCCCTCCTCTAGTGAGGGGCCCAAAAAAGATGAATCCAAACCATAGTCTGTCTAGCTTTTTACAGAGACATGCAGCACTCCTCAATCCTTGTCCCTCCACGTGACTGGAAAGACGTCCCTTCAGGTGCAAGTGTTGTTGCTGATGTGAAAAGCATGATTTTTGGTGCCATGTTAATCATGTATGTGGATAAGCATGTGCACTCTTGGCATAGGACAATCGTCTACTTTTGCATGGATCTGGGGGTGAAAAACTCCAGGTCCTGTGGCAGATGCATTTGTGGGCACAAGAAGATGTGGAATGAAGAGCCAGAGATCCAGGGAGAGCTGCAGGAATTGTTCTAGCAGGCCAAATTCAGCCCACAGAACACAATGCCCACACTAACACTATCTCTGTTTCTTTCAGTGTATGAGTCCTGCTTAGGCAATCCTTATCCACACCCTCTTCAGGCTTCCTAATCAGTGTTAGAGAAACAGTCCACATTATTCTTGGTCACCTCAGGGCCGTTTTTGATCAGATATCATGATGAGAACAGGCATGACGTAATTACCCCCCCAAAACCAAAATAATAGTGATGATAATAATTTATTATTTTTTCTCTTTGTATGTTTGCCCATTTTGGAGTGGTAATTTAGCTGAACGGGGACATGTTTTCAATTAAACAAAATGGGATTTAAAAGGGAAAGGCACTGACCTTAAAATTAGACCAGGAGTTTTCATCTCAGAGGTCAGTTGTTCCTGGCAGTAGTGGCAATGGATCTTGAGTAAGTTGGTTTGAAAATTGAAAGCATTTAGAACAGCCATGCCAAATGTATTTTTGCGCGCCTCTTCTTGCTTATTGAAACTGCAGCACGCTTGCTTTTACATGTAGTGGTAATGATCTTACACATCTGGAGATAAGTAGCTTTATATTGAAGGAAGAAAAAAAAAAAGGCATATAAGCATGTGTGGTAGTTACCAAACTTCTCAACAAACCCTTGGATTTAAGACGAGGATGATTAGCGGGATGGAGCACCGCTCCTATGAAGACAGGCTGAGAGAGCTGGGGTTGTCCATCCTTGACAAGAGAAGGCTCCGGGGAGACCTTATAACAGCCTATCAATATCTGAAGGGAACCTACAGAAGAGCTGGAGAGGGACTCTTTACAAGGAAGTGTAGTGACAGAACAAGGGGCAACGGTTTCAAATTGGAAGAGGGGAGATTTAGGTTAGACACCAGAAAGAAATTCTTTACAGTGAGGGTGGTGAGGCACTGGAACAG
>JAOXNO010000013.1:1906594-1923809 GCA_028565335.1 Limnodromus scolopaceus
TGCCCATGGCAGGGGGGTTGGAACTCGATGATCTTTAAGGTCCCTTCCAACTCAAATGATTCTATGATTCTATGAAGTTCCTGTTTGCTTGTACATCAGTGCTAATTACATCTTTGTGGACATACATGCAGAGCCATAACCTGTGCAGTGGGTTACCAGTGCCATTTCATAAAGCTCCTTAGGAAAGGAACAGGAACTTTAGGAAATGAAAAGGGACTTTTTGAATTAAACATTTTAAATTAAACCATTAAATTAATTTTTTAAAAAATAAATTAAATGCATTAACCAGATAAAATATGGACTTAAAATTATGTTCGTTTTGGACTTATTTCTCTTTGCTTGTGGTGAGGTTCCCTAAGCAGTGGGCTGTGCTACCTTCTAGGAGTCTCAATGAGCTGGGGCTCTCTTTCCAACATGAAAAGGCATCTTCCTAATAGTTGTTAGAAACCCACTGCTATTTTCCAATTGCAGCTGCAAGTGTGCAGTGTGTAAGATCAAGTGTTAGAGGTCACAACCACTGCTCAGGGAAAACACTTAAGTATGTACCTGACTTGAACCGTGTGTGTGATGTTGCTGTGGCACAGGGCGGTTAACAGGTCCCAGCTGGTTCCAGCTTTGTTTGAACTGGTGGATGGTAGAATGGGTGAGTAACTGTGAGAGAATAAGGTTTTTCTCCCATGGTTAGTGAGTTTTCTTCCTTTTTTTTCCTCTGTCTTTTCCCAGTTTTTGGCCAATAATAAACATGTCCCAAAGAAGGGTGTTACAAGGGTTTAGGCTTAGAGCCTAAATGAAACCATGCAGCAGTTTACGTGTTTAAATCCCATTGACATCAGGGTGCCATCAACTTGTACTGCAGAGTGTCACTGTCCTGTGACATAAATGACAGCAAAGCAGTGCAATGTGCACTGCTTGAGTAGCTCGGAGCAGCCACTCTCCCATATTGACTGTAAGGTTTCACACCATTTACTTCTGTCCTATCTTTCTCCATTCCTGGAAGATGGACAGGGATATCCCAGCTCCGCACAGCATCACAAGGTCCTACTAGTGGAGCTTTACCCAGAAGACAAAGTCCTGCTGGGAAGCATTTGGCAGCTGTAACCGGCCTCCATACGTGTTTTCATTGTATGACCTGTCATCTCCAATAAGAGCCTTTTTCCATGACCACTTGTGGCGCTGTCTCACCTGTCATGGACAACAGCATTAGCTTTTTCTATACAGAAATTTGCAAATATGGATTTTACAGACAATGCTCAGACTCCAATTTCTAAAAATTGTACACTGATCACAAAGTTCATATTTTCAGTATTTATTGAACATTATTTTTACTTTAAGTTTTAGTAACCACTGTGCATACAGAGCTTCATATCATTGCCATTTCCGATTCCAGCTGGCTGAAGATGTTGGCAAGGAGGTTATCAACCCAGATGCAATTTATTATTATTGCCTTCTCCCTTTGTCCAAACATTTTTCTAACCTGTTAAGCTTTCTGTGATCGATAGTTTCAGACGATTTTTCTTTTGCCAAGTGCTGAGCTAAAAATGTCTTTCCTTAATCAAGAAAATATCCGCAGGGGCTAGACTTTAATATGGAGTAGTATATCTAGGCCTTTTGATTAAAAACTTGGGGAAAAAAATTGGTAAGGAGCCACCAACTGATAGCAGATTCGGTCTCTAGTTACAGTAGTTTTACTACATAAAATGTTACCGTATGATGTTACAGTGCATTTCTCTGGGATGATTTGAATCAGATTGGTTTTTTCCCTGAAGTTTGTAGTTAGATAAATGCCAGACATCCATTTTGTGTACTGAACCAGCTGTACGGCTTTTTGAAAATCTGGTCG
Organism: Limnodromus scolopaceus; assembly: GCA_028565335.1. Lineage (NCBI taxonomy): Eukaryota > Metazoa > Chordata > Aves > Charadriiformes > Scolopacidae > Limnodromus > Limnodromus scolopaceus. The sequence goes on from JAOXNO010000013.1 coordinate 1,908,435, forward strand.
AGCAAAAGGCATTAGGAAGTTGACTCTTTAAATCCCAGGTCCCACTACTGAGCTGTGCTAACCCCATGGCAGGCTTCTTCTAGCATGACCCCACTGCTATTTGCACCAGACCTTGTTGGGCATCATCGCCTGAGGGATAAAAGCCCCTTACCAGAAAGCTTGCTGGAAAGAAAAAAGTAGTACATTAAGTGACTCTTTTTTTGATGGCAAAATAGAGCCAAGAAATAAGAGAAGAGCTCTGAACAAGTCTTCTGGAGAAAGGCCTTGAAGAGTAGCAAGTATAGAAGAGGACTATAAAGAGAGAACTGAATTAGTTGTCCATTTCTTGCGGCAGAGCAGCAATCATATGTCTCCTGGTGTGTGGCTTTTTGTTCTTCCATACCCTTATCACATCTTTGCTGGAACAAGTCTGGAAAAAAGGGGTGGAGGAAGGATCACTTTGCTTTAGCTGGAGATCCATGCACAAATCATCCAGAATTACTCTGTGAAAATGCCGGTGCTAAAAGATGGATGAAACAACAGGGACAGAGGAAGGAATTGCTAGATCCAAAGTAGTCAGCTGGGGTGGTAATCCAGGCAAAAATCTTGCTTCTCCTGTCTGCAGACTGGGTACTTACAGCAGGGCTAGGACACCTGAGGTTCCTTATAGGTACTGGAGAATAAGAGACCCCTCTTAGTAATCAGATCTGAAAAAATTTAAATAGAAGACACAAATTGCATCCCAGATTGCCTTGACGAGATTGCTTCGGTATCCTCCAAATATAAAGATAAAGCACTATCTTACGGAACGTGTAGTTCTCAAAGCAATCTGATATGGCCTATAGGAGCCCATAGAAGATGCGAACAGACTTAGTAGACATGCTGACATCCAGGTCTGGATTCTAAGATCTATCTGTATGAAAACACAGTGTTTACTTACTTTGCATTGAAAACCACAAGAATATTTTATGTGCTCACAACAGAGAAAATAAAACAAATGATGGAATATAAAATGATACAGAAAGTGTTAAAGCTTTGTTTAAGTTTTATTCAGTTGTAAATGAAAAATATTGAGGCAGTATTGCAGAAATTAGTTCATGCTACTTTTTTCCCCTGAATTGATCTGTCTTGAGTTGAAACAGATCAAGAAATCTTTCTATTGGCTCTCTGTCTAGTTAGTCACAGAGAAAACTAATGGGAAAAGTCAAAATGGACCATAATGTCAATTTTCTTCCAAAATCGTAAGTAAGTTCTGTGATTATATATTTCAGGTAAGGACTTTTCCCAATTATTTTGAAGTCTGGAAAGAGAGTTTTTAATGTTTCTTTCCTGCTAGCTTCTTCGAGGGAAATTTCATTTTATGGAAGCTGTAGACGATTAGAAAACATTTTCTAATAAAAGACTATGCCCCAAAATATTATTCAAAAAAATCATCACAATGATTTCAATGAGAATTTTTTCTTTCTTCTAAAAACAAACTGAATAAACCTGTAAGGTTAAATTGTAATATGGTTAAAAGAATAATTCATATCCTTCTGAATGCCATTAGCACACTTATGAAATAAAGCAAAGACCCATATAACTATTTTAAAGCATTTCTTAAAATGAGCTAAGAAAGCTAACTTCCAGAAAATGAGGGCACTGAAATCCAAATTGCATTTATAACCAGTAAAAAATCTTAGACTATAATTAATCCAGCAGAACATCCAGGAGATCAGCTCTTTTGCCAGGACTCTGTCACGGCATTTATGCATGAACTGACCCAATACAAATGAACGTCTAAAATTAAACTCCAAAGTTCTGAGTTCATACGAGTGGCAAAGAGCATTACACCCGTTGAGATATTGGAAGGGCTAGGATTTATGCTGCTGGCTTTCTGTTTTCCAAGCCATTTCTTCCCTGTTTTCCAGAAAAAAAATATTAAAAATGCCACATTTCTTCTAGTTACGGGAAAACTTTTCAACTACACAACAGGTGTTTGACCAAATTAGGACAAGAGCAAAACCAATAGACAAAGCACACAACAAACCTTTCCCCCCACCTTCCCCTCCTTGGGCTTCTCCAAAATGTCATGAAAGCATGTAAATATGTTACCCAAAATCCCCTTAATGGTTTAGTAAGGTCTGAGGTCATTCCGTGCTTCAGCTAGTAACCCAAGGTGACCTCATAACCAAATGCATGACTGTATTGCTGTTAAATTGATTAATAGTGGTACAATGAAAAGACTCCAGTTCTCCTGCCAGTAGCAAAGGCCTAGGAACCATGGGTTAATTCTCCAAGTCATTTTCTTTACATAAGTTTGTCGACTCCCTGAGTTCCTGGAGACGGATTTGTTTGTAAGAAAGGGCATGAAAAACAGGAGCTTGATGAATCTGCCCTCTTCAAACTGTCTGAAAAGGATCCTTTTTGTTAGAGACGTGGAATGAGTTTTACAAGTCATCCTGGACTGTGTCACTCAGTCTCTCTTTTCAGACATATTTCCTGGTTCTTACAGATAGCTGGAAAATAGAGGGTTGGGTTGAAACCACTAAGTTTCTTTTCCTCTGCTTTCTTCCATTTTTCAACTGCAGGAAAAAAATATTAAAGTAATGAAACTTAGAGAATGCATCCAAATTTGTACACATTTCAGATGGATGTTATGGGCTAGGTAGATATTAATTCTAAGTAAACTACTATGACCAGTACAAAATTACCATCACTTCAAAATCCCAGTTATTGCACTTGTTAGTTTTCTTCTTTTGAACAAACTTCTTGTATTTAATATTCATGAAGGATTTAGGCCATGAGGTGTTGAAGGCAACAAAAGATGGGCTTCATCTTTCCTAATTTTACAATGAAAACCTCCAAAGACAAACTTTTCATCTTGACTCTCACTTAAATCCAATGGACAAAAATGACATTTTCTATGGCCTGATTCATCAGTCCCATTTTAGACCTCAACTTCGGACGAATCCTATATTAAATCCATTAAATTTCCCTCGATGATGATTAACCCAATTGATTAGCTTGGATGTAGCTGTCCACAAATAAGCAGGTTTATCCCATCACTAACTGTTGTTTGAAGCTTTGAAAATTTCCTCATTAATTATCATGATAGCCAGGCACTAAAAATAATTTAGATTTGATCAATTCAGATCCATTCTTACTAATTTTCCATTATGATTAACACTTCACTTGCCTAGTTTTTTTCAAGTTAGTTTTAAGGAATGTTTCCTCATTTATCTGTCTGGTTTATCAAAATGGGAAGGTTTAGGTTTAGTGTTTTAGTTTGTTTTGGCTTTTTTTTTTTTTTTAAGTAGCTAAAACAAAGATATTTTTAATTATACTTCAATTTCTAGTTTTGTTCCAAATTTCTCTTTTATTCTCTTTTCTCTCATGCTGTTCTCCTTTCCTTTTGTACCATCAGAGAGCTTTTGCTCTGCATTTGAATTGTATTCTTTTTATTTTTTTCTTGTTTGTCTGTTTGTTTGTTTGTGTTTTAAGAGAGGAGATTCAGAGGGATTGAAAGAACACAACAATCCTCAAAGTTCCAAAATGTTTATTTAAATTTCTGCCATTTGCATAGTTCAGGAGCAGTTTCAAATTCATGGATTATATTACGTTTTCTGGATTTGGGGTTATCAAAATCAACATGTAATTTTAGTTTTCACCAGCACAAGTAACCAGAAAAGAGTACCTGGGCATCCAGTCCAAAACACAGAAGAGGAAAAGGTCATCTATATTCCTTTGGGAAAGTGTATTTTTGATTAAGTTTTCTACTGCTCTTTCAAGTCTGCTTTTACATGCAGGGAAAGTTTTTTTCAGACTAGATTGTTTTAAATAAAAATAGAATTCCTAAATTAATATTTTCTTCATAAAAACTTTATTTGCTATTCTCTTGTGACTTTTGATGATTATTTTCCCTTCATAATATTAGAGATGAAATAGCCACAATGACTGACATTCTTCATCAACTCAAATGCTAGTGTTTTTAAAGGAACACAGAAAATTAAATCTGTTTAAAAAATTGATAAAATATAATGAAAGTATTTTAATGTTTCCATTTTGAAGCTAGAAACTTAATTTTTAATTTCTGAACTTTTAGTGGTATAGGAAAGAATCTTGAGCAGCTCTTCCAATTTTTTATGCCCTGAGTGGCAGTGTCTGCTGATAGATTGCACATAATAAAAAATATTTTAATGTTGGGACGTTTTGCTTATTCTTTTCTTATTTTTTAACCCGCTCCTCATGGCATTTAACTCTTTTTGCTATCACTCCTTGTCTTTGTCTGCAATATTTGTAGACACCTACTCTACCTCTGTGCTGGTAATCCTTTGGCTGGCTTAATTTTCTCACTTTGACAATTAAACTGTTCACAGCAGTTCTGGGAGAAATCATTAGGAACTGTCCTCTTCATTTAATTTTACAACTGTGGTAATTCCACCCAGCTGGCTTTCTGGATTGTGTTATAAAATACCTCCAGATAGTTCCACAGTTTACTAAATGCACAGTGTGCTTTGAAGTCAGACTGAAATACATCAGCCCGACTCAATGGGATTTTGTATTTCTTATTTCTGTGTTATCCTTAGTGATTCGTGTGACTTGACCTATGAAACAGGCACCATGGCAAACACCTTCTGCATTTCAACATCCAGCTGCCCTGGGCCTGGCTGTCGTCCTTGTGGTGAACACGGTGCAGTCAAAACCCAACAATGAGGGCTCAGAATTTTTTTAGAAGCACAAGAAGTTAAAAATCAACAGGATTTTTAATCACAGGAGAAAAATTGTACCAGTGCCCTTATCTCTAGGCATGTCATCCTCTTTTACAAAAAACAATATACAATGTATTGAATAAAATGCTAGATATGTATTACTGACTGCTGCTGTCACCTTTATTGAGGGATATATTCATTAGCCTCTAGATACCTGAAGGTTGGAAGTTAAATGTCTACACTGTGCCAGTCACATAGATGGCTTTCATATAACTTGAAAGACCCCCAAATTTTGCAAAGCTCAGTCCTTTTGGAGTGGCAGCTAGACGCTAGCTGGGTTGCACCTGGGTAGCTCACATAGCACTAGACTCTTAGGTCTGCAAATAAATCAAGAATTCATGGTAAGGTAGAAGATCCAAACTGTTAGTCTTCCCCTCTGCTCAACGGAAGGGCATTATGTCCTTTATGAGAAAGTTTAAGCAGAACATATGAGTGGGGTGACGTCTGCAAACGAGGCCTGTCCCTTTCCATTGACTTTAGAGAGGGCTCAGAAAACATACACAGAATAGATGTCCAGCCTTGAGACAACTAAACTCAGGCAAGATTGAGTCATGCTCAAGTGGGGAAAACTCAAAACAAGTTAAATTTTTTAACGGTTTGGAGGAAGAACTGTACTTTGACGTATAGCTGTATGGTAGTGCTAGTTTTGGGTCAGAAGAGACTAGGATGATAAATAAGATTGTCTTTGCGGTGTACTCAGTGTGTCTGGGTGTCCATCAACCTATGCATCACCTATGCTCCAGGGAGACCTTATAGCAGCCTTCCTTATAGTATCTGAAGGGGGCCTACGAGAAAGCTGGAGAGGAACATTTTACAAGTGCAGGTAGTGACAAGATGAGGGGTAATGGCTTCAATCTGGAAGAGGGGAGATTTAGACTAGATCTCAGGAAGAAATTTTTCACTATGAGAGCAGTGAAACACTGACCCAGCTTGCCCAGAGAAGCTGTGGATGGCCCATCCCTGGAAGTGTTCAAATCCAGGCTGGATGAGGCTTTGAGTAACCTGCTCTAGTGGGAGGTGTCCCTGCCCATGGCAGAGGAGGGTGGACTGGATGGTCTTTAAGGTCCCTTCCAACCCAAACCATTCTATAATTCTATGAAATCTAAATTTATGTATTGACTAGGTTCTTTCTTGACTGTAACAGGAGCTCAGACTTTGGTCTCAATCCAGTTCTGCACACACAGAGATCCAGCTCCACTGGAGATCCCCAGGAGATACCTCATGACCTTCAGTTGCTGCTCCAGAAATATACAGGTCTCCTCTACCTCTTGTGTCCCATCATTGAGCCCAATGGGGATGTTCATGATGCCTCAGTGTGGCATCAAAGTGTGACATCAAAGTGTGGACAACTCAGCTGAGCACACAGAGCTCACACATGGATATCTACGTTGTTGGAAATTGTGTTACTCAGTTCCCTGAACATGGCTCTTTCAGGTCATTTCAAACAGTTTATCTGAGATACCCACGTGAGCCTATGACAGCACTCAGGAGACTTCCCTTGTTGAGTGACACTTGAAATACCTAAGAATATATAAAATAAAGCTGATCTCTTGCCTCTGATCAGTGGAAGATTTACCTGGGTCAAACCTGCAAAGTCCGATAAGCGGTTTCCTTGTGCAAATACTGTGGCACTGACTGGTTTGCCAGACATGCCAAAATATCCACATAACCAGTTACTAGAAGACTTTCTGTCAGCTTGTCTGGAATTTGAATAAAGGCTTATCGTAAGGCAGGTTGGAAAATGAAACAAACATCCTGCTCTTAATTAGCTTTGCTCAGATCTAATGCCTTTTTTTTTAATGCTGGTTATTTTTGACATGATCCTTTTGTACAGATGCTGTTGTCTGCGGTGGTTAGCACCAAGCCAGGTCTTAGATGCTTTGCAAGGTTTCTTCGAGCGCCACGGGGGTCATTGGGTCACCCTTTTTCCTATTTAATTGTTAATAGCCAGTCTTGATTCGCAGTCCTGTTGTCAGATGTGAAGGCTGATAAAGGGGGTGTGAGCAGAATGTTATTTTTCATCACTTGCGTTGTTTAGCAAACGTGTTGCAACACAAGGCTGAAGTGTTCAACATCCAAACCCCAAAGCACTTCGCACTTCTAACCTCTTCCTTCTGCCTCTCATCTCCTTCAGGAACAGAAGGAGGTAATTTCCAAGGTCAACATGTCCCCTTTTATTCAGATACTCTTTTGAAAAAGAAAGAAGGAGAAACACACATTCATTTTGACCTGTGAATTCCAAGTTTAAAAGGACTCTGATGAATAACCGCCCCCCTATTTGAAAGGCTCATTTCTAACATACCTCAGGAACAGCCAGATCTGATAGGGTATATCATTCAGAATTCTTTCATGTAGCTCATTTCCTAATCTCTTTGCTCCATCACTGGAAGGTTAATAAGAAAAACAACAAATGGGCATATTGCTGCAATCAAGCAAAAATCCCAACTCTGTTTACATCGTTACACAGCTTTCATGTGGAGATGGCAAACAGATGGCTCCCTGAGCAGAAAGACACCTATATCTGTACTTCTTTTGCTTTGGTGGGAGGTAATTTTGTCCTCTACCTTGTGCAGCAGTGCCTGGAGGCCATCGCTGGGATGAGAGATGTGTCAAGTGAGGTGGTACAGAGATTCATTGCAAGAAATCCCAGAGGAGTAATAATTAAAATAGTTATATCCCTGTTTGACTGAGACCCAGGAGCTTATGGCTGCGCTTCCTTTGAGTAAACAGATGCATCTCATGTGAATGTCTCCATTCAAGCTACCACCCTAAGCATCCTTTATAGTGAAAGAAAAGAAACAGGCCCCCTGAAGTGACTTGCTGGAAAGCAGTGACATTGCCAGAGATTAATCTTCTATGTGAACTCCACAAACAGACAGGGAGAAACGTTCATAAGGACTGTTCATAGGGACTTCAGAGCTGGAGTGGGCAACCTCCTGAATGAAAAACCAAGAGATACTAGTCCTTGAGCTAAATTCTCTGGAACAGCAATAGGCTCCTGTTTCACAAAGTGGGACTTGATACAACCATTCACTAGGCCACAATTTTTGTCAGGGTCAGAGTGATTAAAATGTTGCTTGGTAGACAACAAGTTGAACACGAGCCAGAAATGTGTCCTTGTGGCAGAATCAATCAGAACAGTCGGGATTGGAAGGGACCTCTGGAGATCATCTAGTCCAATCCCCCTGCTAAAGCAGGGTCACTCAGAGCAGGTTGGACAGGAACGCATCCAGGCAGGTTTGGAATATCTCCCAAGAAGGAGACTCCACAGCATCTCTGGGCAGGCTCTTCCAGTGTTCTGTCACCCTCAAAGTAAAGAAGTTTTTCCTTATGTTGAGACAGAATTTCCTGTGTTCCAGTTTGAGCCCGTTGCACCTTCTCATGCACCTTCTTAGGCCCACAGCTGCACTGGCAAGTATGCTGCCAGCAGGTTGAGGGAGGTGGTACTTCTCCTCTACTCAGAAGTGTTGAGATACACCTTGAGTACTGTGAACAGTTCTGGATTCGCCAGGACAACAGAGGAATGGAAATAGTGGAGTGAGTCCAGTGGAGACCGTGTGGGCAGTTAAGGGATCAGAGCATCTCTCATACACAGAAAGGGAGAGAGAGCTGGGTTGTTAAGCCTGCAGAAGAGAAAGCTCATGAGGATCTTATAATGTTTATGATTACCTGATGGGGAAGGAGAAAAGAAGTTGAAGCCAGGGTTTTGTCAGTGATGCCAGAGATGCAAGGGGAATTAGACACAAACTGAAGTACTGAAAATTCTCTTTAAACAGAGAAAACCTCTTTTTTGCTTTGAGGGCAGCTGAACACTGGAACAGGTTGCCCAGAGAGGTTGTGATGTCTCCATTACCAGAGATATTCAAAACCTTTTGAATGGTTAGATGGTCCTGAACATCCTTCTTCACCTGGGTTGGACTAGACGATCTCCAGAGGCCCTCCCAACCTCAATAATTATGTAACACTGCATTGTTGTATCCAGACCCATAAAAAGAAGGGTAGAGCCTACGCCAAGTCCAGGTAAAACAAGAGAATGAGCCAGAAAAACAGGAGAAAAATATAAAGGTTTCTATTTGGCAAACTTGCACATGTTGGTCATTGACAGGGACTAAGGATCTCACTAATTAAGGGTTCTGTCTGTTTGTCTGATAGAGGAAAAAACTGTACATCGTGCTGCATGGACCAGGCTCTGCAGCACAGCACCTTTCTTTTTGCAGGGAGATGTTTATTTGCAGCATTGAAGAACATACATTCCTTAGACCAAGGAAAGCAAATAATTAAAAAATAAAAAGAGGAGGCAAAAGCTAAAGCAAATAAATGCACCTTACATCTCACCCAGAAGGTAAGAAGACAAATACTGGATAAAAGCCAAAGAGGAAGAAATTCCAAAGTAAGAGGGAGGGGGAAGCCCTTGACAGAGAAAATGCTGAGTTACTGGTACTCACGAAGATTCAGGACAAAGCGAAAGACCTGTTTTCTACTCCCTTATACAGCTGTTTCTGAGTTTCAGCATTTCAGTTTTGACTTGGGATGAAGTTGATTTTTTATGGCATCATGGTTGTTAGGAGGTTTTAATCAAGAGCAAAATAGGTATAAAATATCCCCCACACTGCAACGATAGATCTGGGTACGCACTTTCCCCAGGTATCAATGACAGCATCAAATTATGCTCATAAATGTGAAAGAACTCATCCAAGCCATGTTGAAATCAACTTTCTTGGACTATGGAAAAATTCAGTCTGGCCTCAGAGATGGCAATGGGGCTTTGAACAACCTGCTTTAGTGGAAGGTGTCTCTGCCCATGGCAGGAAGGGTGGGACTAGATGATCTTTAAGGTCCCTTCCAACCCAAACTATTCTATGATTCTATGATTAAAACAGATAAAGCACAGATTTCACTATGACTGCAGGAATCACTGGACAGCAGAACTGTAAATACACTGACAGCACCACGCCACAGGTATAACCAGGACCCAGCATGTGCTTGCATGAAAAAATCTTACTACTTACTCACATCCTTCACTTGATCCAATCTGAAAGGTGTGAGGCATGAATAGACTTTTCAACTTGAGACTCTGCCCATGTAAATAGAGTGTCCAACATGAGCTAAATGGCTGTGCAGAACAGTAGGTATTTTTATCATTTTTATCTGTTTTGTATAAGCGCTGCAAGGTGATGGAGAATTAGCCTCTAGAATTCAGTCTCTGGAGCCGGGAGGTGGAAGTGTTTAGGCAGTCTTGACAGCCTCAAGACAGACTCAGTCTTGACACCCTCAAAAGTGTTGGCTATGACTTTTGTTGCTGTCAGAATTACCTGAAATAGCTTTAGTCCTCATTTTATTTCTGCAATGCAAGTCAGGATGCTGAAGCTGAAAAGAATGAGGTGAACTATGGAAACCATTAGTTAGTGCTAAGGCTTTAGCTTTGACTTTTGAATGGCAATTTTCAAAGCATTACCCTGGTCCTACAGTCCTCCTGACATTACACATTCCCTTCTTTTTCTTTCTTTTTTTATTTTTTTTTCCTGTGTGCAGGTGAGTCTTGATTGAGTAACCCAGAACCATTTAGCTAATTGGTAACATTCACTTGTATATATTCACAGATATATACAGATCTACACCCACATGTGCCTGGGTGAAATCTCATAGCAGCATTTTTGCTCTTATATAAGACAAGCTTACTTCTCTTGTCTATTTTCAGTGTGGTTTTCTGTATTTATATCAGTATTAAATATAATTTATTAAGTTTACAACCTTGACAGTGTGAATACATTGCCATTTATTAGGCATTGGCAAGGCATTAAAACATCTGTTTTATAAGAAACACAGCACTTCTCTGGAGCTTTTGTTCCATTAGATGGAATTACTTTGGGAAGCTCTCCAGAGAGAAAGCTCTGGCTCAACATCTTCTAGCCACATTCTTGACAGAGTCCATGGTGCAAACTTGGCATCAGCATCAGGGGAAGTTACAGGATTGCTCTTTTCCTAGACTCTACTGCAGCATCCAAATGACCCAGGGAAAGAGGGAAATAGAGGGAGAGAAGCACAGAAGAGAGACTAGGAGAGAACTGTGCTCCTTCTCTCTTAATATGCATAGCCTGCATATGTTTAAAGGCCAGAAGAAACCATCTTCTGGTAACCTAATCTGAGCTGTGGGCAACATATCTCAAGTACTCACTCACAGGCTGAGTGTCTTGGGTCTTTTTATTCTGGAGAAGAGAAGACTGAGGGGGGATCTTATCAATGCTTATAAATACTTAAAGGATGGGTGTCAAGAAGATTGGGCCAGTCTTCTTTCAGTGATGCCCAGTGACAGGACAAGAAGTAACAGGAACAAACTTGGACATAGGAAGTTCCATCTAAACATGAGGAGGAACTTCTTTACTTTGAGGGTAGCAGAGCACTGGAACAGGCTGCCTGGAGAGGTGGTGGAGTCTCCATCTCTGGAGTCATTCAAAACCTGCCTGGACACATTCTTGTGCAATCTGCTATGTGTGGACCTGCTTTGGCATGGGGGTTGGAGGAGATGGTCTCCAGAGGTCCCTTTCAACCCCACATCATTCTATGATTCTGTGATAAGGGAAACCTGATTGATGCTTTCAAGTACAAGTACAGAATAAGTACGACTAGAAAGTATCAGCGTAATAAGTGAAGGATCTATGCATGTGACAGCTCTCAGCAGAGGTCAAATGTGGGACGAAAGACTGAAATCTAGATTTACCAGATCTCTGGAAGGAGCAACTCCAGTTCTCTTAAACAGATTTTTACTTGCAGAATCATGGGAAAGTTTATGTTGGAAGGGATCTCCAGCGATATCTCATCCAACCACTTTTTCAAAGGCTAACTCCTTTTCAAGGCTAACTGTAAAGCTAGAACAAATTCAGTTCAGTTTTGAAAATGTCCAGAGATGGAGACTGTACAGTGCCTCTATGGGATTATAGAAAGAACACTAAGGAAGGACAACCCACCTATAAAGCCTGTACCAAGGGTGATAATGACACCAGCAGGCTTGGGACTATAGCTTCCAAGTGGCAATGTGTTGCAGTGCAAAAAAAAAAAAAAAAAGCAGATTACTATTGAACCAATGTTAAATAAAATGCTTCCGGTCAGATCAGTGAATCCAAGTGAAACATTCCACTTTCAAGGAATGTTGAAATATTCCATTTTTCGTTCAAAATGTTGAAGGAAAACATTTTGACAGATGCATTTCCATTTAGTTAAAAAGAGAAGAACTAATCTTCTCATCCTAATTTATAATGAAAACAGATCTTGTAATATTAGAATACCCCCCAGAATCCAAAATTATAACTATTGCTCAGTGTAAAGAATGTGTAAGGCCTGTGCAAAGTAGGACGTGAGTAAAGTAGGTCATACCAGATCTTCTGGACCTTGAAATCTGTCAATCTATTCCATAGCCTTGAGCATTTAATTATATATATTGCTGCATACAAATAACAACCTTACTACGCAAAACTTTGTGAGGGATTTAGATAGATTCCATTTATTAAAAAAACCCTAAATCAAATGTACACTCTCTTTCCCAGAGGTAGACAGTTTGTTTTAAGTAATTGCATAAACAGAAGTAAAATCTCCCTTAAAAATCATATATCAATCCTTGGATTGTTCTCCATCCTTAGCTAAGGTGTATTTCACTGCTGCATGCTGGGAATACACACTTTCAGCTTCATCGGTCTGCTTTCTGTGATGTTTCAAAGGTTCTGGCTGTGACTTGATATTTCCTGCCACTGTTTGCTGGTTTTGTGTCTCTGTGGAGCAGAACAAGCACTGTTCTACAGTTCCTTGGGAGTCAATGGCTTGGAAATCTATGAAGGACTTTCAAGAAAATTGATCTGAGGGTGACTGCAGGAGGCAGCATCCTCTTTTGATGACTGTGAAAGTCCTTGGCGGATGGGCACTGTATTTGATGACAGACTTACCGAGTTCCTGGAGCCTCGCCTGAGGAAGTGGAGGATCTTGTGTTATTTCTGTTGCCAGTATGTTTTAATTCACTGTGCAGATCCTGAACACCTGCCAACAGTGAAAACACGTAAGGCAAAGACAGTTCAGAAAAAGCTGAAAGCCAGTTGGTCAAACTAGCACTACCCTCCTCATCTGCTTCATCATAAAAGAGCTGTAGAAAAGTACTTCAAGCCAGGTTTTGGGGCACCGCTGATAAACATCATGTACACAGGCCAGAGCATTCTGTGTGTGAAAATAATTTAACGTTGGTATTACCTCTTGGTATGGACAGTCTCCTTCTGCCAAACTAAACTAGCCTGAGGGCTGCTCCAGTTCATACAAAAAGTTTATAGCTATAAGGAGTCCATACTATAGCCAGGTGTTGGCTTTCTGCCCCTCAGAGTTCAACAAGGAGTTGGAAAGAGCTGAAGGAGGAACAGAGACAGGACTGGTTGATCTGCCACAGACTAAGAGCCACCTAGAGAAAGAGAGGGGCGAATTCATTGCTGGAGAAACTATGCTGTTGGGACTGGAAGGTCTGAGGTTAATGCAAGTAGCCATAGATGTAGAACACTTTCTTTTACAACGAATATTTAGAGAAATTCTCCTTTTTTGATTTAATCTATTTCCGCTGCAAGATAAAAAAGGTGTCTTTCAGAGATGCACACCAGCTGCTGTGAAATTTCTGAATGTGAAGTATTGCATAGAATACAAAGAGTCCTATGGTATTATTTAAACTTATGCACTGAAAAAAACCACATTACCCCCAACAATATTAGTCAACAGAGGAAGGAAAAGTTGTATCTTATGACAGAAGAGAGATTTCTTTTCAAACAGAGAAGCCAGAGGACAGCTTTGAAAAATGATGCCTGGCAAAACCTGCCATCAAAAGTAAAGAAGGGTGCAGAAAAGTATCAACCCCCTTGAGATATATTTAGGAAAGAAAGTGTATGCAGGGACCCAACAGTTTGAAAAAATGCCTCAAGACAGAAGATTTAAGCTGTTGTGTGGTCTGCTCCAGCCTTAACACTTTAATTATCCCTACAAGCGGTCAGGGAGAAAAGCGACTTCTTAGAGATGTATTTTACAAGCTTCCTGTAGGAAAAGACAGTAAAAGTCAAGTTTGGAAGCAATATTTTGTGCTCCATAGATGGAATTCACCTACCTTCACTTTTCAAAAAGGTATTCCAGTTGAAATTAATCATCTAGATATAACTACTTTTTTCAACAAAATTCTTAAGATTTAAAAAAAATGCCCCACTGAATGGCCATGTTTCTCTCCATTCATTATTAAGATGACAGCAGATGTCATTCCAAGCTACTAAATGACTACAGAAATTAGAAGCGTGCTGGAGAATATCTCTTTAAGGGGAAATTGCCTTAAAAAATCAGGCAGTCTTTCACAACCTTATCAATAACTTGGAAAACTTGTACTCCAGCCTCACACCACCCAGTAACCAAAACACTTCAGCTCTGGTACTATGCTTTCTTGGTTTGTGGGTTTTTTTGTTTGTTTGTTTATTTGTTTTGGTTTTTTTCATCATCATCTCATTTCCAACATTTGGTTGGTGGGACTGATTCTATATGCATTTGGTAGGGGAAAGCACCAATACCAATCCAAAAATGAAGAAATCCAGCACAAGCAAACCCAGACTGACCCTTATTTTTACAGGTACCACACTGAAAGTGGAGTTCAAACATCTTCTTGATTAGCATACCTATTTTTTGGCAACTTTTCAGGCGTGCCTAGATTTGTGTGTTGTTTAGGACCCAGAAACATCCTTACTTAATCACTTAGATTAGTTAGAAGCAGTCTCCTTCAATAGCTTGTGAAGGAGATAAACACTCACAGAAGCTCATCCTCTAAACTCATGGCCCGTGGTCTCCATAAAAAAAATAAATGGTGAGCCAGAGATGGAACCACATCCCAAATCACAATCTTTCTTCCTCTCTGCTTCCCCCTACCCTGTTTGCTAAATTGGATTTAATGGGATTCTTCCACCCTTTCCCTATTTTTCCTTAAATTATTTTTATACCCTAGAGAACAAATTTGAGTGAACCCAAATCACAGCTCCCATCTACCCGCAAAATTCATAAGACCATTCTCTGATAAGACAGGTACTAATGTGGTCTTTTACACAATATGTGTTTAAAACCAATTTTTTATCCTTTAAAGACCTCTATGTCTGAGAGTCAACCAAGGGCATTTCAGGGTGAGGGGAATAGAATATGTGTGGATACCTTGTGGTGTCCATACTACGTCAAGGATAAAGGATCCGTCTTATGGCCACACCACATCGCTTTTAGCTCAAGCAGCAGCCAGTCTGTTTGCAGCTGGAAAAACAAAGTGCCATCAACAACATTTACATAGTTCCCACACACCGCTGAGCTGATTAGGTGTGAAACAGGGATGGGAAATTGCTTTTAAGTGTCCAGCATTCTCTGCTCCAACTAGGCCCATCCAGGGCATTTTCATCTGTGTGTAATACCTAACTCTACAGAAACAGAAATAAACTCAAACAGAACATCTGTGGTGCTATGGGGTCATCTGCAATTTGCGGTGGCACTCTGGGTCCCTCTTTCTACAGCTAGAAAATACTGAAGGGATTCTAGAAAAGGGATACTGAAAACACCCAAGCAACAGCCCTGTAACGTGAATATTCAAGCTCTCTCTCACTTTTGTTTTCAT
>JAOXNO010000013.1:1924424-1936002 GCA_028565335.1 Limnodromus scolopaceus
TCCCTCAGCCGCTCCTCATACGATTTGTTCTCCAGCCCCCTCACCAGCTTCGTTGCCCTCCTCTGCACTCGCTCCAGTTTTCCTTCTCTCTGTTGCTGTCTTACACCTACACTCCTGACCTGACTTTATATTTGTCTTTTACTGGTAATACTGAGTAAGGAAGAGGGAAGAGATCGAATCTAGAGCTTTCTGCCACCTGTGAATCAGAATAAAATGGCATATAGAGGGTTCCCTTTGATAATCCGCACCTCAGGCATGGTTAGGAAATTCAGGAGCTCCAAGAGGAGATGTTGTGTGTGAGTGTCTCTCTGTATGTTACTTGAAAAGCGGGTAGGGTTGTGTTAATAGTTGTTGAGATAAGATAAGGACTTCTCTTCAGTAGACACAAGAGCTCCCCTCCTGTGAGAGGCAGGTGTCACAGGGCCCCTACCTGCACTTTGGGTGAAGTACAGAGCATCACTGAGAGCTACAGCATGTGAGGAAACAGGCCTTTTGATTTCAAACTTTTCCCTGGTCCTACCAGCAAACAATAGGCTTCATCTCCTGTTTACACTTAGAGCTAAGTCCTCACACTCTTGGAATCCAAGCTCAGGAGTTAATACTATATGGATAACTTTAAAAACACCCCTGCAATGACTTCTCTGCTGTCATGTGTTTCTCCACATCTTCCACGTCCTCACCAAGGGGAGCAGATCCTGCCCCAGCTGAGTTCCATCACAGGATGCCTTGGAGCAGGAATAGGATCCATAAGCCTTGTCCTTACCCAGCAATAATGTACCAGGCTCCAGCAACTGCCCACACATAACTTCCGCCCATAGATAAGTCAAAGAAAGGTATGTTTTGTGCCTCGAAAAAGAAGCTGCCCAGGTTGTCATTGCAGATGTGGTAAGATGATGGAGGAATATATTTGGGTGGGCTGGGCCACCAGAGACTTCATAAACAGAGGACCCTAAGGGTAGACCACTGCATGGTAGTGCACTGCATGGCTGCATGCCATGTAGACTTCATTTCTTGGTCTTTCAATAAAAAGAAATAAGCAGAATGCAAAGGACGGTTGCTGGGAAGGGAAAGAAAGGGTTTTCCCTCTGTGCTGTCCTTGTCAAGCAGTGATGCTCAACAGTTATCACTAGGAGAGGACTAAGATCACAGTTCCCCCCAACAAAGAGACTGCCTCATGAAATAACCGAGAGCCTAATGTCAGGCTCACAAATTAATATGCTACTGAACTTGTGTGTTGCTTCTTATTGAACTCATACCACACGTAATCCGGTCAAAGTAAAGTATGACATCAGAGCTGTTGCCTGCAACACCCCAGTGGACAGGAGTAGAGTGGCTTCAAATCCTAGAAATGATTTTTTGAAACATTTCAAACTTGACAGAGCTAGCTTTCAGGCAGTGTTATAAAATGAAGATTACATGTAAGCACACATATAGAAGATTTATTTTTATTTTCAGGGATAAAGAGTAAGTCATTCAGCCATCTATCCAGCCACTGTGGCTGGAGGGGGAAGAGCCAAAAAGCGCTGGAAAGCTGATTTATCTTGTGTTACTGATGGTGGATTGGACTGCTTGATAAAAACTTAGTCCCCAATTAGCACAAGGGATGACTGCTGGTATGCTACCTCCATGTGTGTTGGTCTGACTGTTTTCCAAAGCTAATGCCAATAAGAAGACTGAGGGAAAGGTATTTCAGTCCTGTGATGCTCATTGCTTCAGCTTAGATTAACTACAGCAGGTAAGAGGTCTAGATGTGGAAACTCTGGATAAGGGGTCTACCTCCCATCTAGTTTCTCTGCTTCTACATACAATTCTTGACAGGCCATTTCTAACACGCTCTTCAGTCCACTTGCAGTGATCCAGAGCGGTCAGTCATTTTTGACTCAGCAGGTAGATTACCCTAAAGCTCATCACTTTAATGAATATCCACTGACGGTTGTGGAACATGGAGCTAGACCTCTGGGCCTGTCCCATTTGGGCATGGTTCTCTTGTTAGGAATTTTTGTTGTTGTTTTTGTTTTATTAAAGGAAAAGACAAAAAAAATTGAAAAAGTTTTGGCTTTTGAAAACTGCAATGTGTTGTTAAGAACAGAAAAAGCTGTTTCTAATTAAAAGTGGAAATGTTTTCCTGCAAGTGTCTTCTCAAAAGCCATTCATTTGATTTTAATTTTTAACAGAAACAAAAACAAGTTAAGAGGCTGCTGGGGGCCTGGTCATATGAGAATCAGAGATGAGATTGTGCTCAAATTCAGCATAATATGAAGGTAGGGTTAAATGAATTGGCTCCCATCAAATGTCCATCAGCACAGTAACCTGGTTTGGATCATGGCCAGCACGATTCTTCATGAAACTGTATAAGAAAATTTGAAGCATGGAGTGATCACAGTCCCTGGGCTTCTGACAAGAAATAGCTTTCCAGAAGTATAGAGCAGTTGGGGGGAATCCTAAAAGGTACTTGATTTAATATAAAGCTGGCTCCAACCCATTTGGAACAGAAAACTCCAAAGTACGTGGGCAGTTGCTTCATGAAATGCTGTTCAAAGACCCTGTATTCAAGGATACTCTGGAAACGGGAAAGGGGAGAGTGATCAAACACAAACATACAGAGCCAAGCAATACTTGTCATGAGAAATGAGGAAAGGAAAAAGAATTAAAATTGCTAGCCAAAGAGTTAATAAGTCCTGAGTGATGAAACAGATTAAGTTTTGTTTCCTATAGCACAAGGTGTCATAGTTAGTCTTCTGTGTCTACTAACGAGTGAGTTCAGGTTAAAAGAAATCTCCTGAAATTAGGTATTTGTACTATTTCCTAACTCTTTAGATACCTTAGTGCCTAATATCGCTAATATCATCATATTCACATCTTCTTTTGGTAAGGCACTCATAGATTCTCTTTCTCTTTCCTAACCATATTTTTTCATCATAACTGTGGGAAACCTAATGCTCCCTGCCTTCTGTCAAGCTTGACAGTAGTTGATCAAAGGATTCCAAAAGTATCACAAGAAGAAGAGCACATAAGCATTGTAGACTGCATCGATGTGACACAAACAATATTAGTGCCTGGAGACTCCTGGTACAATAACATATCTGCTATACTGAAGTCCTGTAGTAGTAACTTTATGCCATCCACCAGCACTTTTAATCATACAGGACCTTTTGATTCCCAGACTCATTTTTTTTTGGCCTCTGGCAACAGCTATAAGAAAGCCAAAAAAGTAAAAGATCTACGGGATTTGAGCAGTTTCTAACTTCCCCAGCAGATTCCTTCCAAAGATTTTTGGCAGATAAATCCAGGTATGTTTCTACCAGACAATGTCAGGACTATGCAGCCTGAGTGAGCTGAGAATTGGCATCAGTATAATTGCTTCAGCTCAAAGTTCATCCAACGCTACCCTGCCCTTGCACTGCATGGTGTGATCAAAGTAGCATTGCTCACAAGTCTCATGAGGGTTTCTTCAGTGCTTCCTTGTACCAGGCAAACAAATATCTGACTATAAACCATTTCTACACACCAGGGGTTTTTGTATAGACAGACACACATCATCAAAACATGTCTCAGACTCTGCTACGGATTCTGTAAAGGAGCTTTGAAGCAGGTGGATGATCTCCATCTGGGAAACCTATGCCAGGACAAAGCTTTAGTGTAGGAAATGTTACCATAACCAGATTCCCTTTTCCTAATGCAGCTTGTTTGATGTGGGATGTGACAGCTGATCTTCATGGTGGCGCTTCCCTAACGAAAGCACTTCCGTGCTCTGAAAGTTTTCTTGGCAGAACTGCTAATATTTATGTGACTTCAGCTTCTTAGACCCTACCAGGTCTGGCTGGGTCATGGTGCTGAGAAACCTCGCTGGCTCCGAGGCTGCTACATCTGCACATGCAGTTCTGAAAAACAAAGATATTGGATGTGGTTCCAACTACAGGATTACTGTATTATACTGTGCTCTGCCTCTTAGTAAGCTAATACTATTGTGCCTTTCTGGTGTAATAATTATGCCATTAAGCAATGCAAGGATTTAAAGTTTTTATCTTTATCTTGAAACTGTTGGAAAAAGAAAGATGAGACATTCTTATGCCATACTGAAGGAGAATGGACTAAAATTCAGAGCATTCCTGGGAATTGCTGCCCTATAGACTAGACAAACTGACTCTTTGTCCCCTCTAGAAGACTTGGTACTTCTAGGAAGGTCCCTGCCTCCCTTACAGCTCTTATAACGCAATATTGCATGAGCGGATGAGATAAATGGAGGCTACCACTGTAAGCCAGGCTGAAGGTGCACCCAGAGCTTTCCCCAGAGCATGCACAAAGGCTTAGACAGCGCTAAGCCTAAAGCAGTCCCAGTCTGGTCACCTTGAGCTTGAGTCAAGACTATTAATGTAGACAGACAGTCCAGAAATTTTGGCTTTCAGCTCAGCTTTGAATCCACCCCTGAATATGGTCGTAACTACCAGTTCCTAAATCATGAGCTGATATTCTTAGTGTCTTTATGTGTGTATATCTATCTATCTATCCGTCCATCTATATGTATATATGCTGACCACAGAATGCAAAGCTTCATAGAAACTTTGGTAATTAGTCCCTCAATGTAATGGAGCTGCATACTCTGGAATCTCCTCATGGTTTCGTGCACTTGTTTAATTGTTTGATTTTTTCTATCAATATTTCCTTGCATAGGCAAAATTTACTGTTGTGTTAGTGTAGCTCCTGTTGGAATTAAGAATCAACAAACTGTATTCAAATATCTGGGTATGATTTCTTTTTCTATTCAGGTGGCAGATTTTAAGGAAGCTCCCAGTGGTAATGGAGTACAGGAACGAAGCAGGGAAAAAACAGTCAAATGCTCCATGATGGTGGTCTACCTCTTCTGTTTTGCAGTTCCCTCAAGGCTTTAATGTGAAGTTAGCCTCCCTCTGCATTTAGTGAACTCAAGACTCTTTTTGAGGCTTTTGCTATGATTTGTTAGTTGGCTTTCCCAGATCATAACCCATCATAGGTTTGCAATCCACTGGTTGAAAATCCTAGTTTTGGAAAGCTTAAAAGAGCCTTCCTGAGCTTGATCCAAAGCTCTTTGACCTCAATTGTGAGAGTCACTGACTCAGTGTGGGCTTTGGATCAGATCTTGAAAGGTCTGTAGCTTTTTACCAACGGCCTGTCCTCCGTGTCCCAGTTCTCCCTCCTCTCTCCTGTGTTTGTTGTTCCTTCTTTCCACCCCAGCAGATGTTTTCCAGGCAACAGAGCATGATCTTGCTTCACTTGGAGCCAGAGCCAAGCTCTGATGGTCTTGCACTGATTAATACCAATGGGAGTGGCACCTCTGAACAATCAGAAGCGTAGAGCTGGGGAAGTGCCCTTCCTGCCCCTGCACTCACTTCTCCCTGGGTTACCAAACGCCATAAATAACAAAAGAGAAAATAAAGCCCAGACAAACTACTGAAGCAGGAAGAGAGAGAGCGCCTCAGTTTTGTTCACATCGGTTTCCAGACTTTCTTGATGAGCCTTCATGGGAATGAAATTTAGGAAGTGCATTTTTTCTGACTGAGCCTTTGAAGGTGGGCATCTCCTTTGGGTGCCCTGTTGCTCATTCTTTCTGCTTATTAATACCCAGCAATATCTTCCTTGCAGCTACAAATGCTCTGCTTCTGGGTGGGATTTCTTTGCCTGATAATAAAGGTCTAGGCACCTCCATCTCTTTTGGGACCATTAAATACGCTGTAAAAGAACAATATTGGATACGTCAATAGAAGCATATGTGTTTTTTACTCAAACTATTTCAGTGTTTCCATCCACATTTTCTTTGTTTTTACTTTTTATCCACCTCCCCCGCGCCCTGCTGAGACAGGAGCTTCTTGCAAAAAAACTGAACATTTTTTCCTTGAAGGGATTTTTTTTTTTAGATCAAATAAAATCCTCCTATATTCCAGCTGAATAACTTTCTTTTTTATACTCTTTCTTTCTTTTCACTCACATTTTTCTCACAGAAAAACTACAAGTGGTTTCCTAAACACCACTTGTCTCTAGTTGGCCATTTGAAACAGAACCTGAAAGAACTGCAAAATAAAAGGTTGACCTTTTAAAAAATGATGGTTTGTTTCTTTAAACATCTAACTTTATTTTTCTCAAAAGACTAGAATTTGTTTTGCACATTTCTTTGCGTTGTAACCGAGAAATCTATCTGATCCAGTAGAGTGAAATTATTCTTCCTGCAGCAGAACTATGAGCTTCTTTTCCCTTTATAAAGTTAAAGAGCCAATGTATTCCCTCAGACTGGAAAAGAGATTAATGCAATTGCGCCTCCTAATCTCAATTTGTCTTCTACCAGTCTAGTGGTGCTTTCCAGTAGTCCAGAGGAATGAATCATCACAACAGCAGGGTGGTCTTCAAGACAGACCCTCTCTCGCCTCCTTCAAGTCACAGTTAGAACTGTATGAAGCCAAAGATATCAAAGGTCTGCTAAAACGTATGCAGTCACCTAGAAAGTACAGGGGAGGAAATATCACTTTTAAAGTTAACAGCACAAAACAGAGCAGTTTGTTTGTACATAGAATCATAGAATTGTCTAGGCTGGAAGGGATCTTTTTGATCATCGAGTCCAACCATTAACCTAACGATGCCAAAACCACCACTAAACCTTGTCCATCAGCACAATGTCTGCCCAGCTTTTAAATACCTCCAGGGACGGTGATTCCACCACTTCCCTAGGCAGCCTGTTTCACTGTTTGATAACCTTTTCAGAGAAGGAATTTTTCCTAGTATCTAATCTAAACCTCCCATGGTGCAACTTGAGGCTCACTACACAGGACCTACGAGTCTAAAGGACCCAGCACCCACTTCTGCTGAGCCAGGTGCATCCATCCTGCAGCGTAATAAGGTTTAAACTAATTTCTTTAGACAAGGGTTAAATTTCATATCCAGTTGCTGTTTATACCTTAGGGATGTTAAGCAGAAACTGGAATTTAAATTCTAAGGTAACAAATTCCATTTTGGTTCACTTAAAAAGGAAATTAGAAATATGTCTTTAAACAATTTTTTGGGGGGATGAAAAAAGTTTATGTCGGGGTTTGGAAAAGCTTTGAAATAACACTTCAATGAACTTGATAAACATTGTCAGTCACTAGTTTATTCTATGAAACATAAAAAACCTTTTTTGTCCAAAGGTGAAAATATTTATCTTAGGGATTAATTTTTTTTTTCCTTTTCAAAAGAGAGAAAAAAAATGTAGACAATCTGCTGTGTTGGCCCAAGAATATTTCCTACAACAGCATTTTCCAACTTTAATTTAAAATATTTCAATAATTACTGTTAAAATTCTTTATATGGGCTGCTTTCGTTAATCTTGCGTCTTTCATTAATATTACATCTAAGCAAATGATCACATAAAGAGTATAACTTGTGAAAAGTAAGACAGATTTAGCATGGTATGACTAGAGCTTTGTTAGCTCTCACTTTACCATTTGAAAACAAACTCTGATGCCTAAAGTAAAAAATCATCATTTTCTTTTACTTTCTATAGCCTTGATATGGGTATGATGCTTCTTTTTTTTATCTTGCTGAAAATTAGTCCAGAATAAAATAAGGAAATATGGAATGCAGTATTTTGGTTCAGTGATTATTTCTTTATTTTTTTTTTTACAATGAAATAAAAAATGAATCATAACATTTCCCTCTTTTTTCTTTCATATCTTCCCTCTTTTTTTATCAGAAGGTAAAAAAGGGTAATAAATCTTATTCTCCCCCACAACTTCACACCAAAACAATATCTTTTTTTTTTCATAGTTTTTTTCAGAATGCAGGAGTTTCAACCACCCTCTCTTAAGATCAAGAGGGTCTTTCTGTGATTTTACTGGGCTTTAGCTCAAACCCCACAGCCTACATCCAAAGCCTATTGGAATCAGTAGAAAGAGTCCTGTTGACTTTGATGGGCACTGGATCACATCTTCTGTGAATGACTGCAAAACTCTTCCAGATGAGAATTTCAGCTCAGCACTGCCTAAGTATCCAAACTGGGAAAACTACGTTTGCTGGAACGTTGCTTTAGGGAAATCAAATAGGAAAAAAAATTACCAAGCTTCAATCAAAATTAAAATCGCCCTTTAGAAAACAAAAAAATAAACCTTGCCATCTGTGACTCTCTCATTTTACACAACATTTTTATTAGAAGCAGTCGCGTGCTTCCTCTCCCTTTGACTAGTTTAAGCAAGAAGAAGATGTTTATTTAACATTCATAATTTGTTTAGAGCAAGCAAACGAAATACCTTGTTGTGCATGAGTTATTAGCTCATTGCAGAATTGCTCTGTTTAAATGAGCCTTTGACGTTGATTCATCTAAGTATTTGTGTCTCCTAAATGAGAATCATATGCATGGTGAAACCAGACCTTGGCATTTCATCAGGGTGTGATTTGGGAACACCAGCTTGAAAGTCTCCATATTAAGAGAAAAGGGTTTGGGGAGAAGATTTTGCACTATTTTTTAAAGAAACTGTTCACTTGGTAGTGTGTTAGTGCTGTAGTATATTAGTGCTATAAGAAAGATGGCAATTGCGTTAGTCATTTGGTGGAGTCATTTTTAGCCACTTGACTTGAAGGATCAGTACAGGAAACTGACTGCTAATATTGT
Organism: Limnodromus scolopaceus; assembly: GCA_028565335.1. Classification (NCBI taxonomy): domain Eukaryota; kingdom Metazoa; phylum Chordata; class Aves; order Charadriiformes; family Scolopacidae; genus Limnodromus; species Limnodromus scolopaceus. The sequence goes on from JAOXNO010000013.1 coordinate 1,933,036, forward strand.
GTACGAGAGGCCAAGGAAAGAATTTAAAAAAGAGTGTGTGAATTGGCCAAAGTCAGCTAATGTCAATTCTACTTCTATATAAAAGCAGGACAAATTGTTTGGCTTTCCATCCAAATAGCTGCAGGCATCAGGCTTCAGCTGTGAGTGGGTTTCTGAAAATTCCCAACATCATACCTGCTCGCTTATATGCTCGGTGAAGATGATTGACACTTCCATGGCTCGTTTTCCTCTCTGGGATTTCAAAAGCATTTTGCAGATCAGCGAGCCAGGTGCACTGATGGGCTACATCACCCTTGCATTAATATGGAAAGCAAAGCAGCCACGATCCTGAATAACCTACCACTCCACCCAGGTGAAGTGCTCTGCTGGAGTGACTAAAGTTAACGAGCATGTAGTGAGAAATGTGATCCTTGATCCATGTAGTTGTAATCAGCAGCTGAACGTGCAGAACTCTCTGGGGTGGAATAACACTCATATAGGTTTTGTCTTCCACCTCCAGGATGATTCCTTCATCAGCTTCTCTGCTCAGTGTTTCTTTCTTCATCTGACCAGATTCATGGCTTTAGCTCCTCTTAAAAATTTTCTTCTTGGAGGTCTTGGCATCACCCTAAATCAGTATTTCCATAGGGAATTCCAGGCATCCTTATTTACCAAGAAAACAGCAGGTTTCTTACAGGGGATGCCCGTCCCTGCTGTTTGATGCTCTGGTGGAAATATGCTCTGTTGGATACGGCTTTTTTTGGTTAAGCACCTCCTTTCCTCATCCAGAGCTTCATTTACTGTTTTTCTTTATCCAGGATGACCTGCACCATATTTGAAGCAGTCCTGAGTTTTCCAAGACTTTTCTAGACCAGATTCCTAAGAGAAAAAAGGTCAATTCTGGTCTCGGTTATGGAAGGGTAAAATCACAGAATCATAGAATGATATGGTGTTGGAAGGCACCTCTGGAGATCATCTAGTCCAACCCCCCAAAATTCAAATGCTATGCCAGGAATGTAAGTGGAGTTATACTCAGCTTTGCCCTGAATGTGCAGGGTGCTTTGTGGTGACAAAAGAGATAATTCTTAACTTTATTGCTCCATTTCAGAGTGAAGATATCTTGAAGCAGATGAATTCACTTCTACCCTCACTTAATCCTTTCAGTTTTGGAGTGTTTCCTTGTAATTAGGTCATAAAGTCCAACCAAACTGGCTTAGAAAAAACCAAAAGCCCTGTCTCCATCTCATAGGGCTGAAATAAAATCAACCTATAATTTATTCCCCAAATCTCTCTCTTTTTTTGAAGAATTTGATTCTTAATTTTCCAGGTTGTTGAAACACAGTTACTTTAAATTACACAGAGAAGCTGTCTTGGCTTAAAGCCTAGACTCTTAAGTTGTTATTCATCTCTAGATGAATACACTTTATGGGTGTATTTCATTTGCTTAATCATAATTTTTTAGTGTAATTTAGTCACTGTAGAGTCTCTGTTGCAAAACAACATGAATCTTCTGTAGACTTGGTGTCATATCTACATGTGAGAACACCCAGAAAGACTAAGCGTATCTAAAATGACATCAGATGTCTATGGGTGGACTTCTGCATCTAACCCTGCAGTACAGATATTTTCATTCTGCAGTCCATTAATCTTCATAAAACATAGATGTCTCAGACCTGTTATAACTAATGGGGATCTATATCTATAACAGTGGCCTACAGGCAGCTAACGCCACGTGAAATCCTTCATAAGGGTGAAATCACAAGGTTGAAACCCAAATGACCTTTAGCCCCACCCTAAGGTTACTGCATATAACTTTCCTAGGACCTTGTCCGGGGTAGTCTGTTGGCTTCCTGTTGACTCCCACCCTTTCAGTTTGGGGGTGGTTTCACCTTTCATTAATTTTAAGGAAAGAGAACGAAAGGTTGCTATTACTATTATTTTTTCTTAAATGTTCTGTCGCTCATCTCCCTGAATTTCCCCACTCTGTCAGCAAAATCTCTGATATAATAAGCAAACAGCAGGCAGAAATACAGATTTATGACAGTAGTATACTTGGCAAAAACCCATTTCCTTGAATGTTCTCAAGAGCTGCATGGTTCCTACATTCCTCCAACCTCAATGTACATAACAAATTTCTTTTGTTTGCTTTTGTCACTTTCAAGCTGAAAGGCCATAACTAACAACAAATAGTGGTTTGTTTTCTGCCATAGTTACGTTATTTATGTCCTGTCTATGTCTATAGCTTTGACCCCCTCCTCTTTTTCATCAAGAAAGGCCTCTGATGGCCATTCATTTGATGCTGTATCTGGAAGAAACTTGCCAACACTTGTCTCCCAATAGATCGCAATAAACTGGAACGGGTTTGGGCCACTTCCAGATAATTGGGTTTGCGGGTTTTTGACATAAGAGTTGCATTTTATATCTATATAAAAACAGATGAATAAAAAGAGGGAAGAAAAACATAGTGAGAATAAACAGTCACCTTTTCACAAAAAAATTTTTTTTTTTTTACTTCCCTTAATGGCTAATTAGCTGAGAAGGGTGCAAAACATAAACAAATGAAGAAAAAGCAGAATATGGAGAAGAGGAGTGGATCATTAGACATTCTCATGCATGTGAACACCTAAACCTATCTCTATTGCATTACACACCACATATATCCTTTTAATTAAAAACAACACCCTACTATCTGCAGCGCCAGCTACGGCACATTTCTCCAATCAGTGTGAATTTTTAGGCTTATTTTAAGAAGACAAACAAAATGTTGCGCCATAGGTGTCGGATTCAACATTTGGATTAATGTACATACGTATAATAGCTTAACAAAATGTATCCCTTCTGATTCAGCTTCCAGTCCTAGTTGGTACCGGTCTCCTACCAGCCCAGTGCTGTACCTATAGAATCATAGAACTGTCTAGGTTGGAAGGGACCTTAAAGATCATCTAGTTCAACCATCAACCTAACTCTGACAAAAAAATAAATAAGAAA
>JAOXNO010000013.1:1951642-1964329 GCA_028565335.1 Limnodromus scolopaceus
CTGAAGTCAAGGTAGATGACATCTGCTGCTCTCCCCTCATCCAGCCATCTAGTTATAACATCATAGAAGGCTATCAGCTTGGTCAAGCATGATTTACTCTTGGTAAATCCATGTCAACCACTTCTAATAACTTCTTTATTTTCAATGTGTTTTGAGGTGCAAATAAAATTTATTGCAAAATGTTTTGAGCTCCCTGAATAGAGGGAAATTTGCCAATAAACATTAGACATTTAGTATTTTCTAATTTGTGTTAGTATGACTGTAGTTACCAAGAACTCCTCATTATAATCTAATATTCATGCAAGGTGTTCCTGTCCATTAGCTGTCCTCTGCTTTCTGCTTCATTCAGGACCCAGTGTTGGGATCAGTCTTCTCCCCAACAAGCTGTTTGGCTGGCCAGAAATATAAATAAATAAAAAGCAAATTATCTCAGTGGAGGGTTGATAGCATACACAAGAGGGAGTATCACAAGTAAGAGTTCGCCCAGGGCTTCCAAGAAAACCCATGGGGAAGCCTGTAGGTTGGGCTGACACCATTGCTTTCCCTTCACCAGCTACGAAAGGAAGAGGAAGAACCCCTAGACTGTTGTCCTGTTACTCACCCTCAATAGCTTAGTTGTTAGGAGGATATTTCTGTGTACAAACTGCACATGCACAGTTAGTGTCATGCACCCAAGAGGAGTAAGAATTTCTACAATGAAGATTTCCAGTGAAACAAAACCCAGAAGGTTGGGGAGAAGGAAAAGTGTAGAGAGAAATGCAGACCTAAAGCTTTTCCTTATGAGGAGACAAGAAATTGATGGAGAATGTTAAAAAACCCCACCCGTTTCTACAACTATCATAGAAAATAGATCAAATTACACAAACTTATTTATGCATCCATTTTGTCTCATATAAGAAAATCATTTTCATAGCTGGTGATTATGCTACAATGACAACTCTTCAGAGGATGGGGGTTACTGTCAAGGGCCAACAGATGCCCAAAGGAAAGAGTCCTCTATGGTTTGAAGTTTCTTTACTGTTTTTTGGCTGGTGTCTCTTAGCCTTCATGCCCCCTTTCCATCTGGTGGCCCATAGGGAACAGAGACAGCATCATTATCCATAGGTCCTGGGGTGGCTTGAATTGCTGATGTCCTCCAGCAAGCAGCTGTTCAACGGCTTCTTCACTTCATCCTTGCAATTTTATCCCAAAACTAAAACGCGAACAAGAATGAATTAAACTGCTTTTCCCAGCCAGCCCTCGGGGGCTTGTTCACCGGAGTTCAAATCTCCCCTGAGCAGCTCACTGCAGCTCCAGCGTAAACTCTTCTGATCTTTCAGCTAGACTTTTTTTTCCTTTTCTTTTTCTTTTTTTTTTTTTTTTTTAATGAAAGGTATCATGTTCCAAATTAAACACTTGGAAACCTGCCAGCAGTATTACAAGCCTGCCTAAAATATGCTGAGAAAAGGAAAGGAAAATTGTTTTTTAGCAAAGAAAGAAAAAGTCTGGTAAGAAAGTCTTTCCAGCATAAAGGTTGTGTGTGAAACAATTTATGAGAACTCTAAACTATTGAGAAAAATGCCTGAAAGGTTAATTTCCTCTGTGAAGCCCAGGTTAATGACTTACAGGGAATCAAGGAAGACAGTTCGCTAATTTAGCTACTCCTTATGGATAAACATGTCAACTAATTTCTGCAGACTGTGGTACGGATATCCTTGAAGTCTTTGACCTGAGGAAGGTATGATTTACATGTGTGGCATCCATTATTCAGTTTGTAGAAACATTGTTTGTCAGCATAGCCTTGATGCACAGAAAAGATAGTGATGTCCAGCTGGATCCTTGGTCCCACCATCCTACATGTCCATAGCCCAAAGTCTGTGTCCCCCTGGCACTTTGTACAAATTATCTGAAGATGTGTTGAAGCAAAAAGCTTCCAGTCAGTCATCTCTTTGTCTGGAAAAAAATCAGTCACTCCCATTCTTTATATCTCTCTTCTTTTATTTCTTCATATTTAAGTGGTAAAGACTCAGTGTAAAAGAGAGCTTATGGTACAACTCATAAAAAACCCTCTAGCACACTATCATTAGGACATTCCTTTGAAAGGTAGAACTTCTTCAGACTAAACCTTTTATTGATTTGAGTAATCCTTAGGAAAGCCTAACCTTGGTGAGAACCAGTCCCTCTCTGCCTGGTCCAAAGGATATTTAAGCATCTTATACAAACCTAAATGGTTCCAAGAAGATTAAGTGCACCGTCTCCCAGAATAGGTTTCAGCCGTCGTTTTAGAAGGTGGGTCATGCCCCTACTTGGGCTGTGAGCCTGAAAGTGAAGTCACAACCCAGAAGTGAGCTCCCAGCGGGAAAGGGGTGAAGATTACAGGACATGGTGCTTTGGCATTCTTCTGTCACAGGAAGAATGGTGCTGTGTTATCATTTAGGGTAAGAAGAGTCTAAACTAAGTTGGCCGAAAAGATGACTAAACCTAGTTCTCCCATGGCTGGAGCGAGCATTGTAACCAGTTAGTAAAGGGAAGCTCTGCCCCTCTGGGCTGTTTCTACAAAAAGTACATGGTTGCTTTGTTTCCATAGCAGGGCTCCCATGCAACATGAAACAGTTCTTCAAAAAAGTCTAACAAAGTGTTTCAGAGCTGGTATAAAGAGGCTTCAATTTTTCATTTCTGGGATAAAAAAAAAAAAAAAGGAATAAAATTCAGGGTGGCCTTTTTTTTAATTTTTTTTCAATTCAACATCTGGACTGAACAACTTTAACTACTGTAGTCTTGATGTTACTATTTTCCAGTGGGACTTAGGATCGCATCCTTCAGGTCGCTGGAAAAAGGCCCCCAGAACCTCACCAATGACACTGGCTTTCAATCATTCCCAACTTAGGCTCAGCCCTCCAGGTTAAATATCTTGCACTGGGAATCTGCCTGCCTCCAAAGTAAGTAGACCTTTCAGTTCCCTCTTCCTCCTTCCTCTGGCTGCAGGGGAAAGAATTTCACTCGGAACCCTGCCAAGACAGGTGTTGGTGGTTTCTCCTGTCCTGACTGTCACTGGGAGGGAACAGCTGATTGTTTCATAAGATGCATCACGGAAACCACTTCTGGCTGGTGAACCTCTGGCCACCATTGAGTGAGGTGAGGATGTGGTTCCAGTGAGGGTACTTGGGGTTTGCTACTGGAATGCTGGTTTTGGTCACAAAAGCCCTACTCAAGTGGAAAGGCTGGATACCTGCTCGCAAACACACGTATGGAAACACGTGTATATTAAAAAACTGGGTCAGTCCCTGGCTTCTGCCAGGCATTCAAATGTTCCAGCCCTGTGTGTGTTAAAATCCATTTTTATCAGTAATACTCCTCGTTATGCTCCAGTTAAAAAGTCTGCTATTCCTTTTGGATTGTGATATGGTATCCAGGTACTTGGGGGTATAAAAAGTAATTAATTCCCAAATTGAAGTCACAGTCAGACTAGGTTATTCTAAGATGTAATTCTCTTGTGTGTAATGTTTTGGATTTTTTTGGGTTTTTTTTGGTGGGATTCTGCTCCCTTATATGTTTGCATGGGATGTGCATGTGTGCACATATCAGTTCATTTTCCTAACTTAAAAAACCCCATATATTTATGTTTTTTATTACATTTTATACTGTGGGATATGGGAAATAAGGTTCGACATTGGGAGAGAAGAGTGGGGAACATTAGTTGAGAATGTAGTTAGGTTTTATGGGAGAAAGATACATAAATTCTTAAGTGTAGCAAATATTTGTGATCATTTAACACTAAGACAGTACGGTGGGAACCCTGTTCCTATAAGAGTGGTGATGTGAAGAGGCTTTCAGATACCTCAAATATGGTGTTTAGTGACATTTGAGATATTCAGGGTGTTCAGGAGATAGATGTGGAAACAGTAGATGGGACAGAAGACCTATGGGACACTCATGGCCTCCTGGAGCAGCAGCTGGAGGTCAGTCTAGATACTCCAAAGTGTAAAACTTAACCTGGAGATTGCAGTTGAAAAAAGTCACTCTCCTTTTTCAAAGCTCTTAATGCTCCCTTTGAGTGTGAGCATGGCAAGTACTACATGCCATTTCTGCTCTTATCTTACAAGAATAGTTTCTTTACAATGTTATACGATGTGAATGGAGATTGAGATTTTAGCAGAAGTCACAAGACAGCCCATCTAATTGCAGCTGGGGTAACTTATTTGTATATATGGATAGAAAAAAAAAAATCAATTAAATAAGACATTTTCACAAGAATGGTTGTTTTATGTAGAGGAAAAGAACAATTTTCTTTAGGAAAAACCAAATTTTCCTTTTGCATTATTTAAAAAAATGGTTTATTTTGAACTCATTAAAATATTAAGTGAAAATCACACTTTATAGAGAGGTGCTGAGTTGAAGAAAAACAGATACTTCATTGGAATTTAAATTTTTCTTCACGTAAACTTTGGAAACACCAAATACAGTGTAACTTAAGCTTACATGAAATGCGAATCTTATATTCTAAACACACATTTTAATAGCAATTCTCCTGAAGGTTTTTGGACTTTTTTTTAAGCAGAGGATGTCTTTGAGTCTCTATGAACTCCATAAACACTGCTTTACTGAATTAAAATGAGATAATTGCTCCAGATGTACTGTGTTGGTTTGGTAAGTCCAGCTCTTCCCCAAAGATTACATTTGAGAAAACGTAATGCTTTAGAGACAATTAATTTAACGTACGGTGTTTTGTGTGGGAATCACAAAGTGTGTTGCCTCTGTGTTGATGTAGCCTGGATCTGGTGCAATTAAATCCCTGGGTCCTCCAAAGTGTCATTCTCTGAATTGCTCCAGGGGATGGAGGTGAAGAACGACACCTGGAAGGTCCAGAGAAGATTCCAGGGTCCACCCAAGCCCAGAAGGAGTTATGGACAGGTTGCTCTCTGCCTTGAACCAAGAAGGGTTCAGATATAAGCAATGGGAATCTGATTCAAGGGATCTGTTACCACCACAGATGCTAAAGTGAAAGTTTTGCCTGTTAGTTTTGTTCCACTTTTATTGCTTGGTAAAGTGTGTGTTCATTTGTAGGACTAAACTCCTGAACTCTGAAATGTTTTATGGCCTGAGCTGCTGGGGTCCTCCCATCACAATTACATTTGTTCACTTTTGCAGGAGCATGGATGTTTTTCTTTCTAAGTTTAGGTTTGCAGAGACCCTGCTTTACAGACAGGTTAAAAAAAAATAAAATAGAGGGAGAAAAAACAAGGGCATCATTAGCTGTGACTACTCTTCTGCATGTTAGAATAACATGCATGGAGCTGAAGAGAGGTCGGGAGCCCATTGTATTAGACACAGTGTGAATACTCAGTAAGAAATAGCTTTAAACATTAAGCACAAAAGAATACAGATGGGACACAGTCACTGAAACTGTCACAACAACAGGAAAAACTTCAGCCAAAGCTTACATCTTCTGAGACACCAAAGTCACATATCAAGCAGACGTAAAGCCATAGAAAAGGTACTTTCTTTGCTTTTACTGGTAGGAAAACCATCCTGAGTTGTATGAAATGATGTATAAGCATTTTTTAAAATACTGGAAATGCCATCAGGCAAAAGCATTTTACATTTCAAGAAATGGAAATGTGTCATTTAGGAGAAACCCTGGCACTGAACATCTGGATCTTTCAAAACTCAGTGAATTGAAAAGAGTTATACAACGGGCTTCAGTGTCCCAACATATATATGTTTTTTCATTAATAAACCAGTTTTGAATGGTAAAATGCCAATCTGCTATAGTTCTCAACACCTTTTTTGCCTTCTCTTAAATTGTCTGCGATTGATTTTTAAGATGGGAGGACACACAGACACGGTGTATCCGCAGGAGTTTTGCTCGCTTGAGAAAGCAGAATAAAATTCCACAATGTAAAAATAATGAATCACTCTCAATTAAGCAAAACATATATTTTTACTTTCTGAGTCATCAAAATAACTAATAAATTCTTTTTTTAAATCTAGTATTTTTTTGGATTTGCCAATGAACTGTCAAAATGATGAAAATCAGATGTTTGCCTTGCCTTGTCTCTGCCTTAATCACACAGGTTAGGGACCCAGCGCAGTTCTCCTGTATCCTCACCAGCGCCTTAACTACAAAATCAGGCTTCCACACAATGAAGTATTGAAACTTCCACCACCTTCAGGCTCATTCAGAGGACACTGGAGTCAATGGGAAAAGCTCCTGTCGACTTAACAGGGCCCCTGGCTGACATTTGAGTGGAGATACTTACACCAAACATTGTAAACACTCTCATCCACAATGAATCTCAGGTGGCTGAGCAGATTTCCAGCTGACCAACAAAAGGATTTGGTTTCCCTGTGTAGGAGAACCACATGGAAGGCAGCTTATTTTTAACAAGGGGGCCTTAAGAGCAAGCTACATTATCCTCAGCTGAAAAAGCTCATGAGTCCTGCCATCCCAAAAGTCCCCGTCAAGATGGGAAGAATCACATGAATGTGTGTGTCTATGTAAGCTCTTGCCAGCTTATGAAGTTCAATCCTGGAAAAAAAAGAAGCTGAACCAAAAAAAAAAATAATAATCCAGTTTCATGTCTTTTCTTGCTACCCTTGCAGCCTGTCAGGCTATGCCAGAGTTTCTGTCAACATGTGATGGAAATAAATGTCTATAGGTAACCCCCTAACACCAAGAAGAAGCATCACAGTCCAGCTTGGATGTTATAAATGTGTCTGAAAAGTGGAGTGAGGGGTCGCAAAAAGGTATAGGAGAAAGTGGTGACTCTGAAGAAGACCTTTCTTTGCCTGAGCTGGCAAGTGTGTGGATCTGGTGTTTGAACCCCAAATCGTTCTGAGAAAGGGATGTAGGAAATCTGGGTGAATCTGGTACACTCAGTCACCACCCTCTGCTCCCAATAAACACACTAATATTTGGGTCCACTGAGAGTTCCCAATCATATTCCCTTATGGTACAGACATTATCGCACTCCCATTATGCAGTATAGTTTTATGGCACTTTTCAAGGCTTTGCATAAAGTCCCAAAACACTTCTTACTGAACTAGTTCAAGTCCAGGGGAGGGAGTGTAGCTGCTTTAGCACCTAACATTGGCTGAATTAATACCCATTACATCTTAGCCAGGAGAACTCCCATAATGCACTTAATTTGTATTATTTGTATTTTCCCTTTCTGCATCTTTATATTGTTTTCTTTTGTTATGGTGATTTCACTAAGTGAATGAACTTCTCAATACTACCCCATAAGCAGACACTCTTCCTTATACAATACTCCCATCCCTATAGCCTGAAGTCGAGCTGAAGACTGGTATTCAGTTCTCTTTTTAGGTTTTTGAGGGAACTTAACTAGGAAAAAAAGTGAATTGTCAAACTATTTCAGGATAAAATGAACAGAGGAAATTTATCTAGGAAAAAAAAAAAAAGGAAAGAAGGATGTTTGCATTTGCACTAAGATGCAGCTGTTCTTAATTACCCTAAATGTAAAACAAAATTATTGAATATTCTAAAAACTAGATGGCCATGTTACAACATGCATTTGTAGTAGTGAGGCATTTGTGCATGACACGCGAGGCAACATGAATCCATGCAAATTAATATAAAAAGATTAAACAGATAGAATACACAAGATGTTTCAAGATGACAATATATTTTTCCCAAACATATTGTACTGCCTTATAAGTTATTTTTCCCCAAACATTTGCTTTTATCCCTGGATTAAGGGCGAAGAAAAAGATTTTTGAGAAGACAGCATTTTCCATGAGAAGAATGATGTGGATTTCGATGAAACTTCTAGTTTCCCAAGAACTCCTAGAAAGTTATTCCCAAGCAGCCACTTTTGGGACACATGTCTCTCACCTCTGATATTTCTCTGCTCCGTAGCCTGTGTAGCAGTATCATAGGAGCACTTGCCACAGACTCCTTTTTTTACCTCTTCCTTCCACCACATGCAAGTTTCAAGTTTTATTATTGCAATAAAAATGCTTTATGTTGGCTTTTCCCAAGGACATTAAGAGCTTACGTGCTGCTGCAAAATAGTCCTTTTCTCAAACGTACACTCCACGTCGTTTGCTGCAAATTGTTGGTGGTCCTTTTCCTGACGCAGAGCGCTCGGAAAAACAGAGTCAACAGGCCATTTTATGAATTCGTTTAGTGGCTGAGGAGAAGAGAGACCTGCCCTGGTTTGTGTGGCCGACCTAGGCCTGAACTACAACTGAACACCTCTATGTGGGGAAGGGACTCTACAGAGACCACACAGAGGATTCCCACCGCTTTAGCCAAACACCAGTGCTCTTTTGGTTTGTCACCTGTGGAAAGGAGAGGGTCTGTCCAGAGAGGAGACAAGGCTGCTGGGAACACAAGCTGTGAACATCTGCCAGGAGTGATGTCTCTGGTGTAAACAGGGAGGGTTGTGCTTGGTAAGCAATCATTTTTCTCTGGTAATGAATGGTTGCAGAGGACTCCTGGACATGCATGGAGCTTAGCACACAGTGTGACTGTTAGCTCCTGCTACAAGAAAAGCAGCACCCTGACCTTCTTCAGGTCCTTTTTTGAAGAGACTAAAAGAGCGTGAGGGCTCTTTTGGTGATCCAAAATTATAACTGGAAGAAACTGGAAGTTGAAAGAAGATGAACCAGTAGACAAAGGTCCTGGTGGGACCTTTGTGAAAGTTATAGGTTCCATTTTCTTAGAGCAAGATGCACAAAAAGAGCCTCTGACCCTATGCTGATAGTTGAGCTACCCATCTAATTGGTGTGCAATAATTATATTCATCTCTAGACTGGATTCTCAGGACTCATTCAGTCCCACCTTCAAAAGCATTGAGGAAATCATGCGTAAATAGATGGTCCTCCTTCACTACCCTTATCTTTTCCACAAGACAATGTGCACCTCTCTGGGCATTTATCTGCTGGCCAGGACTGAGCTGCCCAGATACCTTTTGTGCACAAGGTGGAAAGGCAATACTTTGCATTGAGATCCAAGAGATGACACTATAGGCTGACTTTAGCTCTCTTATTTCTAAAAAATAAAATGAAATAAAATAAAATAAAATAAAATAAAATAAAATAAAAAGCAGCAACAGTGAACATGACTGTTAGACCTTGTCTAATTCCTTCTTCTCTCCCTGTCCTTTCTCCAATAGAACATCTTTAGAATGATGCCCTTGAAGGCTGGAAGGTTTCATATCATCCCTTTCCCTCAGACTGAAGAAAAATGACTTTCAAGTCCTTTTGAAAAACCAAGAGAAGGGGAGGTGGGGGAGGCAGAGGGCAGACTTTTCACTTCCTTGCAAGTGCCTTATATCTTGGGTTATGAGTGCTGTGGTGCACCCCCAGGCTAGTCAGTGCCTGGAGACAGATCAGACCATGCCTTTTTGGAACATGTCAAAAGACAAGAGATCCAATCTCAACAGCTAACAGGTTTCTAATACATGTCATCAATGTAACTCATTAAACAGTGAAATTCTGATCAGCATGATCCGAACATTAAATGAAAAGATTTGCAAACGAGTCCTCCCCACTGTGTCTTTCAGAGATTTGTGGGAGGTCCTTTTGCCTCTGTCTTGCTTTCCCACCACCTCCTGTCACTTCCTGCATGAACTCCATCGCCTCTGAATCCCAAAGAAAGTCCCTTTTTTCCGTCACTTCTGAGGCTTCATTGTGGCTTTGCTCCCTGCCACAGGCAAGCCTCCAGTTCCCCTCAGGAAACGTCCCAGTCTATCCTCATGCCCTGGGCTCCTAGCCAGATGCCTCTCTCCCTCTTTGTTTGCTCCCTGTTCTCCAGAAGCTTCTCCCAACTGGGCCAGCTCAGGTATTTTCAGGAAAGAAATAATTTCTTTCTCCTCCCATAAGGTTTTGCCTGAAATGACAGCCAGGAAATGACAGATTTCTCCTTTCTGACCATCCACACTCTTCTCATGAAATATGCTTTAAACCTTGTATCAAACTGTGTCATCATCTGTCACAGAAATGCAACTAGCCTCTTCCCTCCTCCCTCAAAAAAAAAAGTTCTTACTCCCTCATTACTTGCTCTTTCCTGCTACACCATCAACTGCCATGTCACTGGCTGGTATGAAGACCTATTTCATAGCATCACAGAATCATAGAATCACAGAATTATAGAATCATAGAATTTTATAGTTATAGAATGGTTTGGATTGGAAGGTAAAGATCATCTGGTCCAAACCCCTTCCATAGGCAGGGACAGCTTTCAGTAGTTCACCAGTTTAACTTGCTCAAAGTCTTGTCCTTTTGGCTGACGCTTGACCTGGAACACTTCCAATGATGGCTCATCCACAACTTCTCTGGTCAACTTGTTCCAGTGTCTCACCACACTTCTTGTATCATTTCTTCCTTATGTCCAATCTAAACCTACTGTCTTTCAGTTTAAAACCATTGTCCCTTGTCCTGTCACTACAGCCTTGGTAAAAGGTCTTTCTCCATCCTTCTTCTATCCCCCTTTATATATTGAAAGGGTGCAACAAAATTTCCCCAGAGCCTTCTCTTCTTCAGGTTGAACAACCCCAACTCTTAACATTATCATTCAGAGGTATGTTGTAAGGGCAAATGAGGTACCCTCGTGTCAGGATGAATGTGGCCAGAGTGGTTCCATGGATAAAAAATAGGAAGCAGGTAAAAGAACCTGCCAGGTTAATTATCAAGGGGAAATCTAACCTCCCTTAGTCTCACTTTCTCCTCACATTTTCTTCCAAGGAGAGCAGTGGAAGTCTGACTTTTGGAAGGATTTCACACTCCTTTGGATAAGCACTGGCAATTCAACAGTAAGCAATAATTCCAAATTGCTATCTACAACATATACAGGGCATGACTCGACGCTGTTTATGTCTGTTGGCTTGATTATGCCCCATTTGGTGCAAAATCTTTGCCACTGACTAACTTGAGCACTTGCATGGGGCTTGAACTATTTTTTCACCTGGATATTTTCTCCTTGGCATGTCAACTTTTAAGTTGCTTCTAGGGTGTCTTTCAAACATTCCTGCTGTCCATGTCCTGTTGCTAGAGAAAACTCCCTCTGCTGAGTCTATAACCATCCCAATGCATCCCACATGCCCACTGCGGTACATGGGTAGTCTGTGGCGATCAGCCCTGCATTCCCAGGGACAACTCTCTTGCACTGAGCAGCCAGAAGTGTAGGAAAAGGAGTCTAAAATCTGATGAATGCATGTGGCACGCAGTACTGAGGAGCAGAAAGGACTATTGTATATGTGTGGGGTACAGACCTGGCTGTAGAGGAGATACTGGATCTAAAGGAGTTTTGCATATGCTCACTGTGAAATTGCGTGGTTGGACTCAATGATCTTAAAGATCCTTTCCAATCTAAATGATTCTATGGTTCTATGATTTTGATTTCTTTATGTTAACTGAAATCCAACATGCTTTGAAAATAACTTGGTCCCACCACTCCTTCCAAGACCCTGGGTGCTCATTCCAGCAATGCACCTGCTGCTCACATTACCTCTCATGGAGATCTGCCACGGGGAAGCAGGTCATCCATCTAGCTGAAAATTACTTTCTTCTTTCTTGACAGAGTTAACTTTCACTTGGATTAGTTCCTGCTCTGACTCCCTCTCCATGCAATGATCTCAGCCCTAAATAAAGGAGGTAGCAGGACTGTGAAGGGCAAGCTATGAGGGAGAAGGTAGCACTGTCTGTTTGTCAATAGTGTGGCAATGCCATCCTAAATTGACTGAATAAAATGAAGCATTTACAGGGATCATACACCACTGCTTTACTTTTCTTTGGTGCCACAACCATATTATTGAAATCAACATAGCCAGGTCTGCAACATGCTGGGGCAAATGTATTCAAGGGGACAAAAATATAGGTGATGGAGATTTCTTTTGCGTATGGACTGAAATTGTTGGTTTTTTCACTTCATAAAGAGGAGATGTATTAGTAACTCTTCAGAGGACTAGTCGCTAACAGCAAACAATGCTTTTTTTTAATCCGATGATCAGATAAATCTGTACAACAAGGACTTCGGAAAAGTGAGGAAAGATTTGCTGTCCAAAAACAAGTCAGACTCACTAATAGGTTACGAATCTTTGTGTGATAGCTAGGCTTGGAAATACATTGAACCAACTAAACCTTCCTGGCTGGCAGGGATCACACTGTGGGTATTGATGGGTCCTCCTGTTACATTTTGCTCCCTTGATGGTTTTCCCAGAGTCGGTCACTGGGTTCACTGAACTGAAAGCCTCTCCCCCTCCACAGCTCGGGTATTTCTTCCTGGCAAGATTCTATGATTGCTCATTGCCGATGACTCAGTGCTGGCAAGAGGGGAAGGGACTTCCTGAAAAACAGATTGCACGTGTACAGGGTTATACAAATTGCCCACAGAAACCTTTGCTGCCAGGCATCATGGCCAGGGTTAGGAGTCCAGAAAGGGAGGAGGGAGGCAAATGTCAGCTACTAACAGACGTGTTCCTGAAGTTGGCCTTGGTAGAGAAAAAGAGAAAAAAGAAAGACATCTGCCCTCCCACTGTCAAAAGGTGCAGGATAAGCAAATGGTGAGACGGTAAGGAGTGAGGTCAAAGGGAAAGAAAATATCATAGAATTGTAGAATCATAGAATATTTTGGGTTGGAAGGGACCTTTAAAGATCATCTAGTGCCTCTCAGTCATTGCCTTGAGCATTTTGTTTAATCTCTGCAATAACAAAAGGATAAAATCTCATGTGTATAGCTAAGTT
>JAOXNO010000013.1:1964429-1979660 GCA_028565335.1 Limnodromus scolopaceus
AATAAGCAGGGGCATATTCAACTAAATTGGGTTGCTCAGAGCCCCATCCAACCTGACCTTGAGTGTCTCCGGGGATGGGACGTCTACAACATCTCTGGGCAACCTGTGGCAGTGTCTCACCACCTTCAGTGCAAAAAATTTCTTCCTTATATCTAGCCTGAATCTACCCTCTTTTAGTTTAAAGTCATTAACTCTTGTCCTATCACTACAATCCCTAATAAAGAGTCCCTCCCCTTCTCTTCTGTAGGCTGTCCTCAAGTACTGGAAGGTCGTTATAAGGTCTCCCTGGAGCCTTCTCTTCTCCAGGCTGAAAAGGACTCTCTCAGCCTGTCCTCATAGGAGAGGTAATCCAGCCTTCTGATAATTTTTGTGGCCTCATCAGGACCCACTCCAACAGGCCCATGTCCTTCTTGTGCTGAGGGCCCCACAGCTGGATGCAGTACTCCAGATGTGGTCTCACCAGAGAGGAGCAGAGGGGACAGAATCACCTCCTTTGACCTGTTGGTGTTGTGATTGGACACAACACAATAAGCAGTGTAATTCTGTCAGAAAAAAAGCAAAGAAGAATGGTTGCCATCATGTCTGGATATAGGTCTAGGAAGTGACAGGGACATACGTCATATTTAGAGAGGGTTGGGGCCTCAGGCACTGTGCGTGGATACAAGGACAAAACACGGGAGCTCTGATTGGAAAAGGGTGTACAGAAGCAAAAAGAAAAATATCTGCTGAACATCATCTTAACAAACATGCATGTTTCCTTAACCATATATATATAAATTTTCTTTAGTATTCACAAAATTTTGGGGCATTTTTTACTTTATATATGTGGATATCATAAAATTTCTGAAAAAAATTAAACCATCTGCAAGCACAATTCCTCTGCCTGGTTACTTCCTAATAGAGAACTGAATTGCTGAATATATAAGAGGTGCTTTTTATCACATTTCTGGAAAGCAAGCTGGAGCCATATATATAGGAGGTTATTGAGCAGCTTGCACCAACACTCTTCAAGTGCCTTGTTTTAGTTTGCCCCATGCCAACAGGTCTTCTTTCCTTGGCTATTGATTGGCATGCAGCTGCCTTCAAAGTATTGCTGCATAAGTATATCTGGATCCTGCATAAAGGTATCACGATGCAGCAACTACACTGGTGTCAAAGGAACTGTTCCTGACCCAAGTGACCTCTGAAACTGGGCTCACACACTGACAAATGCCCAAGAGCCTTCTTGCCTTCAGAAAAAGGCCTCTGGATTCCTGTACTTGGCTTATCTTGATTCAGCTCCCTGTCTTGGCATTGACTGCTGGGTGAGGTTGCCTCGAGCAAATCATTCAGCCATCTCCCTCCAGCTATACAGCAAGGATAATCCCCATGCTCACACAGCGTAATGTGAAACTCAATTAATTAATGCTCGGAAAGCATTTTGGCATCCTCACGCTACCCAAGCATGAAGTGTCATAGATTACTATGATTAACATGGTCCCCAGCTTTCAATGTGTTCACGCAAATCTATTTTAGGGAGATATTTTAAGTACGATTTAATCGCTTGATTTATTAGGTTCACACTGCTTGGTCAATAGAGGCAAAGCAAACGTTTTGCCCATTTTCAAGCAGTGAGGTTTTTTTGTTGTTGGGTTTTCTGGCTTTTCTCAGGTTTTGTTGTTTGTTTGCATTTCTTTTAATGGTGCTTCACTGCCAGAAAGTGACACAAATTCTGTTAAAGCAACATGAAAAAGTTCAGCTACAGCTGAGAAAAGACGACGTCTTGAAAGGATCTTGAACTACAGCCTGTATCTCCTCTCCTTTGCTTCGACACTGCAGCGCTGAGTCCTCACCTATTGGTCTGTGAAGTGTGAATTCATGATGCGTGACACTGGTATTATTATTATATTTGCTTGGCTGAAGGGGATTTGACATGGAAAAACACAAGCAGCCCAAAATATCTTACCATGACGGGTATTGAGTTTCTTCTGCAAACATGGGGAGGGAGGGAGCAAACCAATTTGTAACTCACAAGTACTTCAGACAAAGCCAAATGTAGTTTTGGGGTGTGTGACTTTCATTTTCACACTTGCTAATTCCAGTTTAAAAGATGGGAGGTTAGATGAACATTGTGAACTGGATTCTCAGGCAACGCTAATCTTTGCAGGTCTTCTGACATGAAAACATTGTACCAATTTATGCTTATTTCTAGTCTGGATTTGGCAATAAATTTCTGCCTGGGTCAGCCCAGAGACAAAGCAGACATAGCAGATTTCCATGGGGAAGATATCTGCAAAGGTTGGTGGGCCTGGTACAGAATATGGGATTTTAAATTGCATTCATTGGGGAGCAATTAGTGTGCTTTATTGCTCTGTCATCCAATTTTTCTGAAGCATTATAATGTTATTAGTAATATAAATTTCTTGTGGAAATAAAAAATAGATATTATTGCTTGATGTTGCTTTGCTGATGAAGAGTTCCTTGGCTTCATGGTCTACCCATTGTTCATGAGCCAGGTTTGAGATCAGTCCTTCAGGAACTTCTTGCCATATCCATTTCCATTGAATCTAGATATCAATTTAAAATTTCTGTGTGCCCAGGCAGGTTACTGCAAGGACAGACCTAACAATGGAAGGGAAAAACAATCCATCACATTCATATTTCGGGTCATATAACCAAGCCAGGCTGTGACTTGGAAGCTATGTCTCTGTGGGGGAAATAAGGGAAAGCAAGGGCTTCTGGTGTGAACAGTTCTACTCAAGATGAAGAGACCCTTGGCAAGACAGAGATGACCGTTTACTTAGTGCTGAAATATATCTAATTTTTTTCTTCCCTAGGATCTAGTTCTGGCTTCTTGAAATATGAGTTTTTAGGAAGCAGAAATAGCTGTCATTTCCATGCTGCGCACAAAACATGGACAGAGGATAGGCTTGGAGTTACCCAGCAGTTCACTAGTCAATGCAGAAAAAATAGTGTGCAGGGTGTTGAGAACTACAACTAGCACAGACAAGTGTCAAATTGCTATGAAATCCCCATACTCCTCAAAATTAGAGGAAGCAAGGAAGGAACTGAATCTTAGGAAGATGTTTCTGAATTGCAACATCTCCCAGGACTCCTCATGGATTGGTACCTTCTGTCGTCATCCTCTCTCCCTCAGGCATAATCTAGCCTGAGGAGGGAAGTTCATGGAGAAAGAAGGAAACGAAAAAGCATCTAATTTGCTTCTCCGCTAGGGATAAAGAGAAAATAAAGTACTCCAGCTGTGAGACACTGGAATCAATTGGGAGACTGAACTTGAATTTCCTTGGAAAAAGTTTACAGCTGCTGCTGTGTAGGTTTCAAGCACTTGCAATGGTTACCCCAGAAGCTCAGTAGACCAAATTGAATTGTTCAACAGAAATGAAAAACCTATAAAGGTGAAAAAGAACCAACCTCTATGGCTCATGCTAAAAACCCAGGCCTTCTATGGGAAAATTGCATAGCTGTGATGCTACCACAAAGTGAAACCAGTGTTGAGTCCTCTTATCTATGAGCTTTCCCCTCGCAATGCCTGCCTCTAGTCCACCTGAAGCTCAGATTCAGAGGTTACAATGGTACTGATAAATTAAACAGGGAAGAGACAGGTTTCTCATCCTCAGAGGAGGTGGCATAGTCTCTCATGTCCATGAGTCTAAACTCCCTTCCATCCAAAGCCAGGATGGCCTAATCTAAATTACCTATTGTAAACTACCCACCTCTGCCCTCCACTTGAAGAAAAAAGAAACCAGCAAAGCTCTATAGCTCTACATACTGTATTATTCCTCCTACCCAAGCAACAAGAGCTAGAATCTAACTCCTACGTTATTGTTATTTAAAACCTGTTGTGGAACTCCAAAAGGTGAACATCCAGAGCCTGATCACAATCCTGTAAGTTCATCTTTCCATGCAGCCCACAGCCTTGTCTTCCAATACAGAGTATCATCCATTTAATACTCAAGTGAAATCCTGCTTTATCCTTCCCCAGTGCCCATTGTTTTGTATGTCATGGAAGCACAAAATGAACCCTATTTCATGTGTATTTCACTTACAAATTTTCTTCTTTCTTCTCTTATTTAAAAATTATCTAACATAAAGTCATCTTCCTGGTGTGTAAAACTGTTGCATTGAAATGAAGGTGCAATAAATTAAAATTCATTCTAATTATATTTCACATACTGGAGATGAATTGATGTCTATGGATATTTCAAAGACCCTTCCATTTTTAAATAAAACCAAAACTAAATATTGGATTGGTTTGCACGTTTCATTGGGTTGGAGCCAGACAGCCCAACTCGTATTGCCTCTGAAGTCAAGAGGACTCTGTCCCTGCATTTCCAGGGTAACAGTAGAACACATTGAGAGGAAAAAAGGGATATTATTTAGAGCACACAGCAGTTATCAATAATTTTTCACAGAATCACAGAATCTTCATGGTTGGAAGGGACTTTTGAGACCATCGAGTCCAACCATATGCAAAAAAACCTCACAAAAACAAGCCACGTTTCCTCAAAAAAAAAGTTTCCTCAACTTCCCTGGATTCCAAACTTTACAGGTTGAGTAGAAAACAACAGTAAGGGCAAGGGAAATCTGACTGCAAGAGAAAAAAACCAGTCCAAGGTTGAAGATACCTCTAAATACTTAAATATGGACATATGCATGTGTTGTAGGTGTCTAAGCTGCAGTTGTAGTCGTTAGAGATCTAGGCCCAGTTCATCTGTATCTGCCTGGGTGTCCAGGCGTGGTCTGAAGACCAGACCATCATGTTCCCCATCTGTCCTGCCCACTCCAATGATCCTCATAGGAAACTTGTGCCTCAAATAGGGCCTTCATCTAGTTTCAGATTTGGATGTACAGCACTTATATCTGAGTTTTCAGGAATATGTCTAAAGTTGAGCAGGTACATCAGGGTGACCTACCTGAGTTTTAAAATATTGATCCTTAAAGACTGCCCTGACTATGTATCTTAGCATCTGACAAATCCTTTTCTATTGCTTCTCTATTTTTCATTTTGCAAGTGAAGGACTTTACACTGTCTCTTTTTGTCTCAACATAATCATACCCTTCAAAATTTATTTGCTCTTTTAAATAAAAGGAAACTTTTATGGCTAGGATGAGCAGGTGCAGGCTCAGGAAATCAGAGTCCGAGCTTTATTTTGACACCAATTTCCTGTCTTACCACAATCAAATCACAAAGGACTCAGCTTGGTTTCCTAAACATAGGTGTCATGATATTTGAGAAGTCACAGGATGCCCCTGCTGGTCTTTGCTTGTTCGGAAGAGCATGATTCTCCTACATATCCTGTGTATTGTCTCCAACCCTGTGTGTATGCCTTGAATAGCCTTGGAAGCCTGAAATGTCATTAAACATCTATGCTTAGCAAACTCATCCAAGACTCCAAAATCTTCATTCCTTGGGTCAGCATCTTCAGGGTTGCCTTCTTAAACCACAATTTCTCCCTTACTAGGTGGAGATAGATCTCCTATGGGACTCCAGATACTATACTTGTGTCATAAATTCAAGAGTTTCACCAGAGAAAAATGCTTTAAAGGTTAGACATGTAAATGCCACTTCTATAAACCAAAATTTGAGACCAAGACTCTGAGGTACACACATGCATAATCCACCATACACAGCTGAGATTCTCCTCATATTAACAGTATTAAATGTCAACGATATTATACATACATAAAAAATTCCCTACTAATAATATATATTTTATTATGACTTGATTTCAAATAACATTTTTCCTTTTTTTTTTCAGTTCACAAGGATTAAAGACTTATAGGCATGACTAAGGCATTTATGATGCAATATTTTATTTGTTCCAAATTAAAAGAACATTTCTACTTGTGACAAAGGCCAAAATATATTATTACCACTTGTATTCTCAGGCTTTGTAGCTCTACTAATTATCCCACAACCTTATATATGTATCTTTCCTGTCACCAAGACCTCATAAAAATATAGAGTGGTTTTCATGGATAAAATACTGAGTGCTAAAACCTTCTTTAGTTCCAAGATCCTCCTCTCACCAAAAGAACAAAGTTGCAGCCATGCAGTTTAAATTTTAAAAACCAAAACAAAACAAAAAATCACCTTCAGTTTAGTTTAACTGGACCTGCTTTGAGCAGGTGGTTGGACTAGATGACTTCCAGAGGTCACTTCCAAGACAAATTGTTCTGTATTCTGTGTTTCTATGAGGTTTTCTTGTTTGGTTGATTTTTTTTTTTTGGTTGAGTTTTATTTTTGGTTGGGTTTGGTTTTGGTTGTTGGTTTTTTTTTTTCTTTGTTTTCATTTGGACCATGATCTACAATAATAAACTTCCAACAGAAGAGCCAAAGCATCAATTTCCTGCTGCTTTCATCTCAAGATGGTCTCCTTTTCTTGAAAAAATTATTTAAGCAAACAACTTATTGAACTCATGTTTGGAGTGCAGTAGAAGATTTTTATGTTTGTTTGACTCCAAGGCCAGTCTTGACTATAATATATGAATCCTTAAAGTTTTCTGGGAAGTCTAATGTTAGTATCGTAGATTGTTTGGTTACATTTATGACATCTGTTAGCTGTTTGCTACATGTGATGTCATGGCTTGTAGTTATATTTTGAGCTTCAGTTGGGAACACATGTCCACCTACACAGCGTGCTCAGTTTGAAATATAGTTGGGACTAAATCATAAGTAGATGATTAGTGAGCATGCAGCAGAATGTTGTTTTTTCAAACATATTCATGGTAAAATTCAGCTCTTGGCCCACAGCTATGTCAATGGAGGTATCTACATGTCAGTAGGTATCTAAGCTCTCATTATAAATCAGTGGAGATCACTCAGTAAAGCCAGTATGATTCAAAGAGATATTTAGAGACCAAATGTAGCAATGTTATTCACCGATATAATCAGAAGCATCTACTGCCAACTGAGATGACCTAAGATACCCACAGCATCTGCATCAGGCTGGCAGATATAAGATAGGATCTAAATGAGTCTGTGTCTTTCTAAAGAGATATATGAGGGCCAACCAAGATGCCCTAGAACGCATAAAATGGAACAAATTAATTAAACTAATGTTCCTCATAAAATGCCCTCCCCAGTTTAATGAACAGCATTCATATCATGCAAGGCACTCACGCACAGTCTTCACCAATAGATTATAAGGTGGATGTGCTGCACATCCAGAAAACTCCCTCTCAATAGCTCCAGGTGATTTCTGTTTCTTGCTGTGCACAAAGTGCAGAGCAAATGTGAAGTTTTCTGTGCGTGAGAAAATATTTCTTCAGGAGCTCCCAAGTATCAACATTATTGCTACTGCTCTCTTTAGGGTGGTTGATGTCCAGACATCTTCAACTAAAGGGTCTATTTCACCTCATACCAAAATAAGTAACTAAAATTGGTCAAAGGAATTGCTGTCTGGCAGTGCCTATTTTTCCACTGGTTACAGTACAAACCTTTGGTGACTAACTCATGTTTACATGTCTATTTTTTTGGACGACTACCAGAAAACGATGAGATGGATCCCATCCACAGTGACCCTCAATCAGGACTGATCCATGAAGGCATTGTATGACTTCAACTGTAGCTAATAAAAAAGACCAGATTACAAAAACCAACCCACTCAGCTGCCAGGAAAGTTGGCAAAGCCCACACTGTCATCACTGCTCTTTAAATTATGCCTTAGGCTGTTTCCTAAGTTAAGACTGAGAACAAGGGTCATTCTGATATCACTAGAAATTGGGAAAATTTTCAAAATTTAAATGGGAAAAAAAAAAAGAAATAAAATTAGCATCCTCTTTTCTAAAATTACACTGCAAGGACTAGATGATCTTAAAGGTCCCTTCTAACCTAGACAATTCTATTATATGACTAAGAAGCAAATTCTTCAAAATTCAAATTCCAAAACCACCAGAGAAAATAGTAACTGAGAGAGATTTCTGGGTTTTTTCCCATCCAATAATGTAGTCCTGTAAAATGGAAACACACAGAGGGAAAAACTGAGACTTCACGTAAAACTTCGGTCACTGCCCCAAGGTGTTATCTCATAGAGATCCTATGAAATCAACACTCACCAAAGTGAACCTGAACTTAAGAGTCAGCACTTCAGAGCCAGTACGTGGGTAAGTGTCTAGCAGGACCAAACCACCGCCCCTGAAGTCTGTCAGATCATGAAGGAGAAAGAATTGTGGATATACTTATATCAGCCTTTTCCCTTCTCTTTTGGAATTCACTGCAGGTCCTTCCCTGTGGTATAACGGAGTCTCTCAGGAGGACTGAATAAATGAGCCGTGATTTTCTTTATGTCCTTTCCAGCCATTGCAGCTCCCAAGATCTCAACTCAGTTTTGGGGCTTAGCTCTCTAGAGGACATGGTGCTTTTGACTGAATAAGCATTTTGCTTTTCACTGAATTAGTCTTATATGATGCTCCTAGTCCTTATATCTGTGTGTTTCATTACCCTTGGCAATGCTGTAGGGAAAAACTGCAGTTAAAAGTATACCAAATTCTGTCTCCTTGGTGACAATGTTCAACATTAAAAATATGAAATATAGACTCGGCTGGATCCACCTGTTTCCTGGTAAAGCTACTTCTCTCAGTGGGATGGTTTAGTTTATCATTTGGGACATTCTTAGATCTAGGAAAACTGCGAATATCTGTTTCAGTCCCTTGTGAGCCAAAGGAACAAGGAGATATATGCAGATCAATTGCTAAGCCAGGGTTTGAGATGCCTGGCCATTTCAATGAAGGCATACAAAGCCATATCTCCAAGGAAAGCTTGTCTGCAGCACTTCTAAAACTGTGTCTATATGATGTGACTCATCTGGAAGGCAAGATTGTACCCAAGGAGTCATGGACTCAGCATAAAATTCAGTTTGTATCAATGACCTATTCTTGGTTTTCCTCTTTGCCAGCAGTCCCACTAGCCCAAATTAATTCGGTTGAAACCTTCAGAACTCATCATCGGATCTCTTTTTCTCTGTCACAGATTTATCAAAGAAACACTCCAAGATGCATCTGCTTAAAACAGAGCCATATCTACAGGACTGTGAAATCTAAGCTTTGCTTTGCTTCCTCATCTAGTAGTTTCATAACTATGATTTATCCCAAGTCCCCATCACTACACAACTATTTCATAACAAAAGAGAATGATCCCATAAAGGGGAGATGTAATTTTCCGTTTCTCCTCCATACCTGGAAATATCACCCAAGTTCAAATTCTGAAGCCTTCCATAGGAATGAAAAACAGTCATATCAGAAAACACATACATCACTTCCCACATCAACTGCTTCTATTATCCATCTTTTCCTTAACTTGTTTTTAGACTGAAGCCTCTGAAGAACACAACCTGTGCCGACCTTTTGCTAATTACTCATCCTGCTTTCGCAATTTCAGACAAGTAAACACAGACACATCTTAAACCCAAACCCCACCTAAGAATCCAGAACAAAGCTTGATCTTAAGAAAAGGATCACATCTATAAATTTCAGCCTATCATACACATCTTTGAAGGCTGGAACATTTGGTTGCATCCTTGCCTGCTTTTTTTTATATTTATGGTGATATACAGAGTAGTTTATTTTTCCTTAACATGATGACAACAGTCAGCACATATTCTTCCTTTGAGAGAGAGAGATCACATCTGGGTATGTCACAGACAGGAGAAGACCTTTGCCTGTTGCATCTCTGAGCACCCTGTTGCATCCCTGAAGTTTTATGGCTCTAGTTATTTCAGTTTCTATGCTCTTTTCTCACAATTTCCTTAGAAAGAATGAGAGGTCAGTAGCACTGAGAGTTGATAATTTTCAAATCAAGAGGTAAACGCCCGGTAGCTCTTAGCCTGAAATTCATTAAACCATTGAAAAGATGGCTGTTTGTCAGCTTTAACGCAGGACCTCAGGACTACAGACGTACGTTTATGGCCCTGACTAATTGCTTCTGCGCTTATTATTTAAAGAAGCACAGGCCTTGTTGAAAATGGTGAGAGTCTTTCCACTGATTTCAATGGGCTTTGGGTCTTGCTGTAGAAGAGTTGTTTATTCAGCCTAAATGTAATATTTCCAGTTAAACATATTATTTAACAAATCTTATTAAAAATTAACATGTTCTGTCATAAGGGACTTACATTGTTCTCTGGTTCTTCTTTGTGTCATCCTTATCGGATTTTATAACAATAATAAACCTGAGTCTTTACTGATATACTTCTGACAAACCCATATTGTTCCATTTTGTGCTAAGCCACAAAAAAGTAAGGGATTTGGCTGCTGATGCTTGTCTGATGCCATCTGAACCAGCTGTCTGATACTTGTCTTCTTAATTAATCATGTTGAGCTACCCTTATTCTGGAGGGTATGTAAAGCCTCAGCAAACACTAATATGTATACCCTATCCATAGCTAATTCCATCATCTTAAATTCTGCTCAGAAACATATATATTTTTTATATATCTGCATTAAACAGCAAGGACTAAAAAATCAAAGAAACCCAGGTGGATGAATAGGGAAGCAGGAGAGAGCTTGAGCAAGGACAGGAGAATATCCCCCAGGAAAGCTAACAGAGGATTTTGGTATAAGTGGAAAAGGCCTTCTCACCGCCAGCAAAGACATGATCTGCCATCAAGTGATGCCTTTAGGTGGACAGAACCAGCATTTTGACCATTCTTCTAGAATAAGCGGAGTTGCCCCAAGGAAAATACCAAACTCCATCAATTTTAGCTCCTAACTGGCTCAACCTGCAAGACTCTTCGTGTTTTCTCAGTGATTGGCTCCTGTGGGGCAACCCCTGGGAACGAGTTGCTGCTGCTCACAGGTCAGTTCTCCACAGTCACTGTTCCTGGAATTGTTTCCCAGTGACTGCCTGTCTGTGTCATTCGACACTGATGCTATCATGCTGTAATTACCAGCAGCTGAGGGCAGAAGGGAGCAATGTAATTTCAACAGAGGTTTCCAACTACTTAAAAGAAAAAAAAAAGAAGAAAAAAAAAAAGAAACTAGAACCTGAACTTTCCCAGGCCTACTAATAAATAGGTATTATTACCTACTATTAATGAATCAATTAATAATGGCACCATACCACATACAGAGTAACAGCTTGACCTTCATCCCTGTGGACAAAGAACAGGAAAAATGTTACTAACAGGACAAAAAGAAGAATGTTGCTTAAGGTCGCACAGGACATTTGCAATAAAATGGAGGATTGAATTTACAGTGGGAGATTGACCCCTTGGATTAATTTTTATTCCTTATCTTCCTAATAAAACAGCAGTTTTCAGTTGGTTTTGGTTTTGTCTTTGGGTTTTTTGTTTTGTTTTGTTTTTCAAGTTTTTTTAAATTTTGGATCTTTAAACATTTTCTGCTATAGGTGAAGACACCTGCTTATTGACTGTAGGCTTGAGTTATATTGCATAGACTCCTTCCAGGCAGTCAGTGGACCATCAGGAATCCGCAAACCCTAGGTTGAAAAGCCCTGAAGTAGGGTTTCCTCTCTGTATCTGCTGATCCCTAGGTGTTACAGGGAATCCTTAGGGTATCATTCCAGTTCAGTAATCCCTTTAAAAACAGCTGTTGTAGGAAGCATGAAAGTATTTGTGGAGGTAAGCCTGAGCTTTGGAAGCAGCGACAGTGCATGGAGACCAGGCAGAGATGACCAAGGCGAGCTCAGCAGGAAGTCTTAGCTAAGCAAGCACCAATTCACACCTGTTGCCTGCAGTCTATTCACAGGAGCTAATAATAAAAAGTTTGCGTTTCAACGGAGCCCTTCATCCCTTGTGATCCCAAAGCACTCAGCAAATTACACACCCAAAGGTCATATCAACTGGTGCTGAAATCCAGCCTGGCCTGGCCATAACAATAGGAAGGAGGAAAGTACGTCCAAGGACAACAGGGTAAATTCCCACTTATATGAAACATGTCTGTGCTTTTCAAGGTCCATCCGGAGCAATCAGGAATTAGGATTGTAAAGCAGTCCAAAATACTACAGCCTATTACAGTATGTTGATATTCCCTTATTTTAACTCCTGAAAGAAAGAAAAGAGAAGGAAAAAGTGAAAAAAAAAAAAAGTTAAAGAGAACTAATGACACTACTTCAATTCGGTGTTATGGTTCCAGAGAGTCTACACATTTTAAATCTGTTGCTTAGCCTGTTAAGTCATCCCCTCTAACATGCCCTTTCTGTGGATTAGATGTGCTGTTTATTCATTGTTTCAAGGCAATGAAATGACTCATACTGAGTTTGTTCCCAGGAAATCTTGCCAGGTGAGGGAGGGTGACATTTACTAGGGGAGCTATTAATTGGAATCTACTGTAATAATACAAACACAACAGAAAACTCAAGTTCTTCTGCATGATCCAAGCCTTATCATTCCATCTCTGGGCAGCTCTGCGTATCTCTGGGCAAGGCACAATGAATCTGTTCCACTGGGCAACCCCAAACAATCCTCTTTCACAGATCTTCTACCTTAAATCAAGACAATAAAAGGCCAAAGGAATTCTGAAATGGCATATTCAATGGCCCTGGCAGGGGTAGGGGAAGACGTAATCTTCCACTTTCTCCCAGTATACAAAGCCAAGCACTTGTACCTTACAGTCAGCTGTGCACCTTTGCTGATTGGGAACAACTCTATCAGAAGCCAACGTACATCCATGTAGCTCCAGCTGCTCTCAGCAAACTACATGATGCATGTATCCTACTATTTCTGCTTTGCAGATGGTTTTCCTAGGTCATCTGTCCCAAGACACATCCACAGAGTGACATCAGGTGGTGGCAGCTGGAGATCCAGCCAACATGGTTCCAAGGTGGAGAGGTGCTCTTAGGTCTGCTGTCTTCTCTTCTGTTTTCTCAGTCCATGAGATTTTATTCCCCAAGATTAACAACTGAAAATAGTGAGAAACATGTCAGTCACTAAGTTACATGCCTGAGTGGTCTTTAAAATTAAAACATTTCCAGTGATTAGTCTTTTGGAGGTGATTTGTTTGCTTCAATATAGGTTTCCAGTGCTATGCATCCACCCGTGATCTTTAGAGCACCTTGTTTCATTTCTGTTTATCATTTCAGAGACAAATGTATCTTCCACAAGTTCTGGGGTCACACCTGCCTGCCCAGAAAGATGCCTCAGCTGCCCTAGAGTGTCCCAAATGCACTAGAAACCCGTACTCAGGAACTTGCACCATACTTCAGGGGAGCAGAATCACCCTTTAGACTCTGGAAACAATTCAGTTGCCCTGACATTGGAGCCTCATGATATTAACAATGGTCATGGTTCTCCCACTTAGCCTACAGCTGCTGCTCCAAGGGGCAGAGGGTTTCCCATAAATCCTATTTCCTATCTCATACCCGCAGATGGATGTCCTGAATACGCTAGGGTGTCTCATGTAACGTTAGGTCCTCACCTGTGGGCAGCTGAATTGAGTCTCCTGTTGACAAGACTGAGTGCCTCTTCATTGACTGTGGTGGGAGGTTAGACATCAATAAAACATTTACACTCCCACATTTAAATGTCTAAATTTAAGTATATCATTTTAAAGCCAAATGCCTTCCCCATTTGACTTGTGAATTTGCAGTTCTAGCTATTCTTCCTGTCTTATTTTTCTGTGTTCACTCATACTGATGGGCTCTCTCCAGATTCTCGGTTTAGTTCTACACCAGGAACAGCTGCAACTTTGTTATTATATGGACTTGCTTGCTCACAAAATTGCAGTTCAGCTCCATGCTTAATAAGAGGGACCATTACGACTTGAACTATTTAAAAGTTTCTACAGAAGCTAATGCTTAAGGTCAAACAAAGAATGATGATAACTAAACAATCAGTGTATCAGAAGATCCAGTCTTTCCAATATTAAAAGGTTTTATTAGTTTTATTTCTTTGGATTCTCACAGATGCCAGCAAAATGAATAATTGGAAGGAAAGGGAATACGCAGCAGAGCTAAAAATGAATGTGGTTGTACGTAATTATACAGAGGGGGAGAGACACAAATCAATGCAGGGAGGGAGCTCCCAGGGCTTTGCAGGAGGCTTAAACCAATAGCATTTTCCACTGTAGGAAAAAAAAAAAAGGGAAAAAAAAAAAGGAAAATTCACTGCCATCTGGTAGCGAATTACAAAGCATACCGGTGCCAAAAGCCAACTTCCATCTCCAGC
Organism: Limnodromus scolopaceus; assembly: GCA_028565335.1. Lineage (NCBI taxonomy): Eukaryota > Metazoa > Chordata > Aves > Charadriiformes > Scolopacidae > Limnodromus > Limnodromus scolopaceus. The sequence continues at coordinate 1,978,550 of JAOXNO010000013.1, forward strand.
TCCACTTCGCTTCGCAGCCAAAACCACAGGGGAAAAAATAAAATCCTGCTCCCAAATGTAAAGGCTTCTTTTGCTCATCCATCAGATCTTTGGGAGTTATCTGTATCTGTATCTTACCTAATTTAGCATGTTTATGTCCCTGCTCCGTCCCTTTGCCCTTGCCTTATTCCTGAGCTGCAAATTCACCTGAGGAGAGACAGACAAGTGGAAGCGAGCGAATCCATCCCAGACAGCACTGGGCAGAGAGTAACAAGCTTTCCAGAGTTAAAGTGAGACAGCTTCTGTGGTCAGCAAAGCCTCTACCAGCTAACGTGACTGCTCTGAATCAATCACAGCCCAGCAAGACGAGAAAAGAAGGCAGCTCTTTCAGCATAAGGCAAGTTGAGACATCAGTTTGGTCCCAACTGTGCCCCGCACAGAAGTGAAGCCTTCCCCTTTCCTCTGAACTCCAGAGGAGACATCAATCTTTATCCATAAAGGGGTGATGTTCCTTTCAAGCAGTTGTTCCCATGGTGTCAGAGGTACTCCCCAAAGCTTCACAGAAGACTAGCCCAGGGACCATGGAGCGTGTGTGTCTGTTCTGAGAGGCATGTGGGTCTTTGCATGCTGGAGAAAAGGGGATGTGTGAGACCTGCTGAATTTCCCAGGAGGGCAGGGAGAACTCACCTCCTGGAAGCTGGAGAAAATCGTAGGTGTGTTCCACCTGAACACATGTGAATCAGTACTGGAGATGATGACCCAAGGCTCTCCTTACCAAATAGATGTTTAGGGTGGGATTCAGGCATGCAAACACAGCTTTTTACTGTGCTTTGGGTACCGCCCTGCCTCGGCCATAGGCACCTGTGCCAAGAAAAGAACTAGGTCTCCTATGTGTCCTGTGTCATGTTTGCCAGCCCTGTGCAGATATCTTAAAGCCCCAGGTGGTCTCCAGTGGTACTGGATGCCAGTGTTTATGCAGGTGAAACATTCCTTTAGAGAGTAATTCATCCTCCTCATAGAATGGTTAGAGTTGGAAGGGACCTTAAAGATCATCCAGTTCCAATCCCCTGCCATGGGCAGGGACACCTCCCACCAGACCAGGTTGCTCAAAGCCCCATCCAGCCTGGCCTTG
>JAOXNO010000013.1:1980320-2005601 GCA_028565335.1 Limnodromus scolopaceus
AATCTAAATCTCCCCTCTTTCAGTTTAAAACCATTACCCCTTGTCCTATTGCTACACTCCCTGACAAAGAGTCCCTCCCCATCTCTCCTTTAGGTGCCCTTCGGGTACTGGAAGGCTACTATAAGATCTTCCTGGAGCCTTCTCTTTTCCAGGCTGAAAAACCCCAACTTTCTTAGCCTGTCTTCATAAGAGAGGGGCTCCAGCCCCCTGATCATCTTTGTGGCCCTAATGGATCCCAGCTGGCAATCTGGGCTGGGCCATGAGTGTGGGGACCTTGAAAAAGCTTCTAGCTGTGAGACTGTGGAAGCGGTAATCTTGAGAACCAGCTTGTTGGTCACGTTAGCCTGTCCATCTCCTCAAAGCCAGGGATGGGGTGACCAGTGCTTGTCATTCTAACAAAAGGAATTGGTTCCTGGCACCTGAAATGTAAGCTGAAACAAATCCACTGTGCAACAGCACGTAAGTAACATTACAGACGATGTGCCAAAAATAATAAAGACAAAGTTTATGTTTCTTTTTCCCCTACTCCTTAATGCTGTTGAAAGCAAGCCAGAGATGTATTCCACTTGCCATTTAACGGGGGAATTTGTAAGATATTATTTTTATTTTCAAACTGGGAGATGTTTTGAGCTAGGGAGCACAAGTTTAGGCTCCCATAAGCCACATCAGGCCTCTAAATAAAATGTCTTATTTTATCTTTTTTATTTGGCTTTGCCAAATACCCCTAGTCATAAGGAGGAGTTTATTTCAGTAGACCCTGTACAAATACTGAGATCTTTCTCTGCTCTCCCTTCCAAGCTCCCTGTCCAAGAAATCATTACGGGTCTGAGATTAATGTAGATGACAGAGGGTGAATGCTGTTCCCGCCATCAGATCACACAATGATCAAGAGAAAAAGGTCCAGTGAACCTTCTACATGCCCAGTCATGTAGGGATTTGGCTTTACGCCTCAACAGAATAGTTTTTCTAGAATATTGTTATCTTATAAACTCATGCAGAAAACTAAAACCCTAGGGTTGCCAGGACTGCATCCTACATGCCACTAGTTTTCTTTGGAGGCTTCCCAGCCTTGATGAAACAAATTACTAACCGTATGAGAACTGATGAAACTCCAGCCAACTGTAGGAAGTTACAACAGCAACCTCTATCAAAATGAGCTCCTTTTTTAGGGAGTGCATTAATGAGCAAGTGTCTTTAGAAGGCTGTTAAGGCTGTGCGGTTAAGCATCACTTACCCTCCTGGTTTTAGCCAAAACACACCCTCATTTTGTGGAGACGCAACAGCAGCTCTCACACTCTGTGCCATGGGTAAGTACTGGTGCCAGTAACATGAGCCGAGGAGTTGGCATCATGCTCCCACATCATAGGGATTCATTTGGCTGCTGCCAAGTGAGAAAGTGGTGTGTACCCACACAGACATGAAAGGCTTGAATTAGTAGCTCTCTGCCATGCACTGGTAGAAAACATACTGGCTTTATAAGGGAAGAAGTCTCTGTCTTACTAATAACCTTTTCACTAAGGTTAAGTGGACAGCCAAAAAAATTATGACTTTTCTCTTTCAGACTTTGATAGAAAGTGCCAGTCTGGGGAAAGAGAAGGTCTACCAGCAGTGACAGAGAGAATCTGAGTGGAATAAAATATATTCAAGCAACAATTTTCTTCACAGAGTAAATAGGAGATTTTAGATGAGCTCTGGGTTGTATTTAAACTCTGACATTGCCTCTAGTTCTGGAAGTTAAAGTAGACAGGTAGTTTAAATTACACAGAAAGTCCTGTGCACATTCAAGAGCTCTGTGTGTGCGTATGTTTGTGTGTTATGAAGAAGGAAAGGTGAGTGGGACAGAGGGGAAGGGAAGAAGGAGAAGAGGGGAGACAGAATCAGTGTGGCCCATGGAGTGTCTAAAGCATCACCTGCCCAAACTACAACATTCCTCCCTGAAACGCTGGCCGAGCAACCCAGGGGGGTAGAATAATTGAAAAGCAATAGTGGGATGGTCTTTAGATGAGTTTTTAATCTTTTCACAAAAGCTAATAAAACCTGAATGGCCCTCCCGAGGCCACATTTTATTGCCACAAATTCCCATTACATCCCTGGGAGAAGTAGCTCACACATTAAAGTTCCTTGTGAGTCCCTGTAAAAAAACATTCCTTCAGCCACCTCCTCACAGCTGCCAGAAACGCCCATTTCCCCAGCAATTCCCCACCTTTTAGTCTCCATGCCAAAGCACAGTAGCCACACTCGGCAAGAGAGCCACACGGCTCCACCAAAATAGAAGAGTGGTATTTGTGGCCTCCTTCCTGCAGCCTTTATGGTTAATAAAGATATATGACATGTTATTTCTTAGGTAAACTTCTATGTTGTGAAACATGTAGAGTTCTAATAAAGCAAATCTTCATAAAATGATCTGGTTTTCCTATGACTGTAATGATGACACATTAGCATCTTCCCTGCTCCTCCTTCCTTCAGTATAAAGAAATTGTTGATATCCAAACCTTGAGACTAAGTTTTATGCTTCTTCTATGCTCCTTTAATTTTTTAGTGACTGAAAATGGTGATTGGACTAAGGTGACCCATAATTAAAGAGAACAACTTGCTTTGTGCATTGTCATGGGCCACAGGCATTATTTAAGAGGCTCTTCATTTTCACCCATTTCATATAGGTGGGAATATAATTAAATAATCATAACAAAAGGGACTTTCACCAGCAGAATTTTTTTGATACCTCGAAGAAGTGATAGAAATTTAAGAGGTTGTTCTCATTAATGGATAGGACTATATTGTTGTTGTATTGCTATTGTTATTGCTATGATTGTAGCTATGGCTGCTGTTATTAATTTCTAATAATGAGAATAATAGTCAACTGCCTGAGTGTGTGGGGATTAAGAGCCTGATGGGATATTTCTGGGAAAATTCAGAACTATACACTGGTTGTCTCCACAGTTGAGTATTTAATTCAGCAGCTAATTTATTCATATGTTGTCCTATTCTAAAAAGATTAAAGGTATTATATATTTATATTATTCACTGTTTTCTATTAATTCCTTATATTGTTATCTCCTTAATAATGGAAAAGCATGAAAACAAAACCAGTTATGCATAAACTTAGTCAGATCACCAGCCCAATTTTTAGGTCTAAAAATTGGTGCATGAGCATTAAGAACTGATTTGCCAAGACATATTATTTATCTACAACCATGCAAAAGCATCTTTTTATTGACCCAAAAGGGGAATCTGTGTAACATTTTTTTTTGTCATATTACCTCTCAAGGTATGGGAATCATGTAAATGAGTTGCACTTCCCCGGCATTCGGTTGCTGAGATATCAGGAACAGAAATCCAGCATACTCTTTATCTCACCATTTGAAAAGAAAATCATATCATGTCACCAAAATGGACAGGTTATTGAAAGTTTAAAAGAAAAAAAATAAAAATAACATTAGAGTTGGTGACCACAAACTTTCTCCATAGTTTAGGTCTCTTTTTTATCGCCATGGCCAATCCTATGTCCTTTTGAGGTCAGTTCATCAATGATTGCACCAATGGTGCTGATCCTCGCCTTCCTTCATCATCTGCTCTTTCCAGGGTGCCTATAGTAGAAAGCGTTTCTGATAAGCTTTGATCTGAAAGATCTGTCAAATACATGGTTTTAAGCTTTGGAACAAGCGCCCCTGTGGGGGCTAAGACACGTTTATATAGGAGAGATTGACTGCAATTTAATTGGGCACATCTCTTTTAATTACAAGAGAACTAAGCAGCACCAGCTTGCCATGCACATCATCGGGGAGCTCAGTCAGAGCCATTTAGAAAAATATTTTGTAGCTGAAATACAGAATTTTATTTCAGGCTGAAGGCCGTGCCTTTCTGGAGCAGTATCTGAAGATCTCACAGGAAAACTTTGGCATTTGTGATGGCACAAGTCAGCTACGTTTGGGCTACTGAATCAAAGCCATGATTTCCTTGGAGCTTAAATATAAACTAAGACTGGATTCCAATGGGTCATCATAGATCTCTAGTGCCAGTTGAAAAGCTTGAACATACCAGAGGCATCCATATGACTAGCATGAGAAAGGATTTTTGGGAGAACTGTGCCATTTGGAGCAGCAGCTGAAGGCCAGATGCAATCCCCCAGGGTATTTACATGCAAATCCCAAAATTTAGCTTTCTTTACCTGTAAACTGAACTTCTGGATTTAGATAAAGCTAATCCTACCCCATATGAAGCATAAAAAATCAAATCCTTTAAACTATTCTTGATCAAGTCAGACTCAGGATCTATTCTTAGCCTGGCCTTTGTGCAAATTGGTATGTTCTTATTCAGGTTTAAAAAACTTCAGCTGGCCATGCTGCTAATCTATATGCTCTGTGAGTGGAACAAATTTGATTCAAAGAACCTTTCAATTTTCAAAGGTCATCTTTAATCTAGACTTGATAAATTAATATTTTAGAGTAGGCACATTCCTAATATTATAAGTGGAGGAAGGAGAAAATAGGATAAGAAAGCACAGCTTATGAAAGGAAGTGGAGGGAGGCCAAAGCCATTTCCATGGAAATGTCAGGCAAAGGTCCAAGGATAGAAGGAAAGTGACAAGACAATCATTTGGACAAGTGAAGATATGTTGCATAGTACATGGACACGAGCATGGACAACATATCACTGGGTATATTAAAGTAGATTAGTTTCCTGACAGCCTGGCACAGGCACATGAGCGGAGGCAAAAGACTTTAAATGGTATTAATTTTGAAGAAGGAAGAGCAGAAAGAATAGAGGAGTCAGATAAAGGTTAAGTAAAACTGGGGTCTTTTGAGATGAAAAAATGATTTTTTGGAGTTCATCAAAATATTTGTTATTAAAAAAAGATGGACCAGGATTGGCAAAATCAAGTTCTCTTACAAGGGAATAAATTATTACAAAAACCTATCATGTACATGAATTCTAACTCCGATGAATATCAATAGGATTTTTTTATACACTTCTGATAATTTCACTCTAGCAAAATTTAAAATGGTCAAACATTTTCAAGATCATTTCTGTTGGTTTTTTTTTTCACATGAAAAATATAAAGTCAACAGCCACACTCAGCTTTTTGGTATTCATTTTTCAAGAGAAGCATGTTGGTTATTTTCTTATTAAACATTGTGTCAATGTATGCTTAAGCAGTGATGAAAACAGGTTGATGCTAAATGCTAGAAAACCATGAAGACTGCTATTGCTGTCGTGGCACATTTAGCACCGAAGGCAGTAACGTAAGCACCATGTGGGGAACTGGTGTAATATTGGCCCCAGGAAAAGAAAGAAATAACTGATAAAGCTCAATAGAAAGAAACTGAGGGTAAGAATGTGCCTGATATTAGTGAATATGGTTTTATGGACACAACTTCAGGTCAACAAAAATCAGTTTCATTCACTGAGGAAATTTCAGATTTGATGAAAGAGACCTTTGACTTAGTGCTTCGTAGTCTGTTTATTATTTGAGAAGTGGTTTCTCAGTAGGAGGAAAAGTGCAAGTGTTTTCCCTCTGGGATTGATACCTTTCCTTTCCAGTGACTAGATTTTTTTTTTAAAGTCCAGGGAAAAATAAACAGAAGGGAAACATGATACCACTTTTCTAATCTGGAGACAGTAGCATGTAAAGAAAACAAACCGAACTCCCTGCCCGTTAAGAACAGGATAAGAGACCTTGGTCTTAAACTTCAGTCAGAGAGAGTCAATTTAGAAATTGGATGGTTGGGAGTGGATAATGCTAATGGAATTTTTTAATGATAAAAATAATGAAACAGTAGAGCAGATAGTCAGGAGTAGGTCTGGAGACATTTATTGATTGTCAGTGCTAACTTAACTGTTCCTTTCTCAAGAGACAAAGTAAAAGGCTTCTTGAGATTCCCTTGAGCCCTGTTTTCTAGGATATTTTTATTTGCATTTAATCCACAGAAATATCAGAAGAGTAAACTCTGTATGAAGTACGTAACTTGCTGGAGGACACATTTCAAAAAGTGGCTATCAAAGAGGAGCTGTTACCAAATGAAGATCTTTGCAGCTGACGTTCCTGAGAGACTTTCACAGGTTCATGAGCTTAAAGGGCTTTCAGAAGGGATTTGAAAATAAGGTGAAAAGAAACTTACCACTTAGAAGGATGACATAGGTAATAGCAGAATGTGTATCTGTATATCTATAGCCAGTTACAGAGTCTTCTGTCCTTAAAAAAAGTGGGTATGTCTGTCTAGCCCTGGGGTAACTGTCCCCAGCACAGGCAGAGCTATCTCTCCTGCTCATCACCTGCCCACACTTTGGGCTGCCTGCGCTTCTGCACCAGATATGGGGCATCTTGCAAGCTCATAGGAAAAAAAGTAGGTGAGTTTGGACCCAAGGAGCCTGAAACCCATAGCTGACACAACTGGGAAGCGTGTTGTGACCTGGTGTGTGCACAGTCCTGCTTCTCAATGTGAAGGCAGAGTACGTCCTTTCCTCTCTGCATCTGCCAGCCCTGAGGTTCAGCCCTGCAAACCAAAGTACGCCCTTCCAGGTAATTTTTTGGAAAAGATTTGTTTTTATACATGATTTCATATCTCAGGCAAAGCAACATTCTTGCCCTTGTCCTACGGTAACCACAGGCAGCATTACCTCAGGACATCTGCTTATAAATTTCAATGAGTGGACAAATATAAATACCTCAGATGACATCATATCCTCTAAAACTAGAGACATCCATAGAATAACAGGAGGTGAAAGGAAAAAAGAGGAGTCTGCATAATAAGAAAAAAACCTGTGAAGGCCAGTCTTCAAGAGGATGCTGGGGCATAATATGGGGCAGCTGAAAATTGTAGAGCTGGGCCTGATGTGAGCATGAAGAAGGTAGCAAGAAGGTGGGAGCAGGAACAGTCACAGTCTGATGAGCATGGGAAGTGGTTTGAGGACAGCAAATGGTGTGACTGAGAAAGGACATGGCATGATGTGAACGTGGTTCACATCTCCAGCAGTGCTAACTGAGCCACTCAGACCTTTTCCTGCACACGGGATCCTTCTGTGGTTCTCACCACAGAGCTGAGCCAGGCTGATGCCTGTTAACCCTTAGGTATCCTCCCACACAGCCTGGGCAGAGATGAGGCTCCCAGACACCAGTGGTGTAAATCCTCGGAAAGGTGGCCAGTAAGATCATGAGTTAGTCACTCTATGGTCACAGAGTGGAGAGAAATAAGGGAATAAGCACTTTCAAAATGTGCTTCATCCTTTCCTGAGAGGTTCAAAGTTAGGTATCCTGCTGTCAATCAAAGTCTGTCCAACTGTTGGCGGAGATGAGTTTGATCGGACCATTGGCTTGAGTGTCTTGATTAAGTGAGATGAATTTGGACTCATGCATTTGTGATAGGATGATGGTTTTCTACATTTGCTTGTTTAAAAAAAAAAGTCAAAGAACCAAATCTGTACTTCTATATGCTACCTGCTGCATGCCTTGGCCATGCTTTGAGATGGTTCCTCGTAGACTGCTTCCACATTGGCAGGCGTGTGGTTGTTGCTAATATAGGCACAGCCTGGAGCTAAATAGAGCCTTGTGGCTTATCTCAGGCTCTGACTGCAAGCCAGGGAATTGTGTGTCTTTCTAAAAAAGCTGAATAGTCCGTACTTTTTCTTTTTTTCCCATTCCCACAAAACCGTGAAGTGTGTCATGTGGGACTCCCAGTGGATTATGGTAACTCCAGACCTTGCTGTGTTTTTTTTGAAACTGGAGCTGGCAAAGATAGAGGGGGAAATCTCTTTGAGGTCACCTAGACCTAGCTTTCTCTCCATACTTGTACCAGAGGGTACAGCAGTGAGAAAGTATTTCAGCTAGCTCTGGATAGTCTCATGTTTATTCAGCTACAAAATTTCTGGGACCTCAGGTAGCCGATTTTCTGCCATTTTAGCTCAGATAGTTCTGTCCAGTGCTGAGTTACACTGCAAGGATGTACCTTCTCTGGACAAGTGGTCATCACCACTTTTCTTATCTTTGAGATATACAGGTATATATATTTATATACACACATAGCTACCATTCCCTTAGTCTATGGGTCATCCCTCTAAAACGTCCATTGAGTTCCTTAAGCCCATATCTTTGGGGTGCATCTATCATAACAGTGTTTCAGGGCAGGAAAAATGGTGTGTGTGATGTTGAACTGTGGCATGCTGCATCTGGAACACAAAAAACACTAGAAAGAAAATTAAACTTATCCTAGCTGAAACCAGGATGATATACAAGAAGGGACAGAGAAAGAAGAGCATCTCAGGTGGCTACAACACTGAAGAACCTGATTCATCAAGGCCATCAATATTAGTCACATGAAGTGTAGACAATACTGTGAAGAAGATTTTCCACAGATTATTTACATTTATGGAGTGATAAACTAATGGGAAGAAAGGTTTAAAGGGATCTCTAGGGATCATCCAATTCATCTTTTTAACTGAAGACATTTGTAAGGTGTGGATTTTGTACATGGTCATACTGACCTCAGAGAGCACTTCCAGTGAGAACCAGCACAAGGAACAGAGATTTCGCATGACATGATGTGTGCATGCTCCTGATAAACAGTGAGTACGGGGTCACCACAACCAAGTTGCCACAAGTCTTGAGGATCTGAGAAATTATTACATTAAGACTTCTTAATTAGAATTAAGAATTAATTAGAATTTGCTTAACTGATTAGCAAGATTATTGGGATTTTTAAAATTTTTTGTTCTGATTTGTAATATTTCACAGGAAGTATTTTCAAGCCTTTCTCACAACAAAATATAAAAATATATTTTTTTAAAAATCACATAATTCTAGAAACTGAAACTTAACGGAAAACATCAAATACCGTTTGTATTTTTCATAAGTTTATGAGTATTAATAGGAGATCAGGCTTGGAAAATACAGCATACACATGTACTAGATAGGCACAGGAAAAGAAATACTGTTTGAAGCAGAACTAGGTGTGGGGAGATGAAAAATGACAGAAGGAAAATGAGGCTGATGATTAGGATATATTTCCTGAAAATCACAACTACCAGATGACTGAGAGTTTCCCAAGGGAAAGGGTGGGAAATCTCTTCCCTTTGACTTTTAATATTGGATAAAGCCCTGAGGAACAATATCACAGAATCCACTATCATGAATGCCAGCTCAGGTTATCACTCTTTGCCTGGAAATAATTTGCCCAAACGATATGTTGTGTGTTGAATTTTGCCCTTTAAGCAATGGCTTTCCCAGCTTGCATAAGAGCATTTAAGCAGCTCCAGCCACCTAATCCTCTCAAGACATTTTTCCAAATGTTCAGCTATTAAAATCCATCCAATAAAGTTCTTGCTGGAAGAAATAAAGGTTTTGGTCAAACAAATCATTTGCTGGGGCATAGTGATTTGACACTCTGCTCTGTAAATAGCTTTAGAGTATCACTTTAAAATGTTTTAATAACAACGTAATAATATTAATAGCCTCTTTATTATGTCACTTTTCAATTGTAGTATCTCCCTGAGAGAAATCTAATTAGAGGCTGCCAGGTTACTAAAGACACCAAACCTGATAGAAAGGTTTAGCCTCTTAGAAACTGCATTTTGCATTACGCTTTTTATTAATATTATCTGTTTCCAAGCCCCTGCTTCCCCTTCTCTGGGAAATGCCATGCTTTTTAAAAGGTCAGCTGGAGAGAATAAATGGCTTTTTATTAAATGCAAACCTTATGGATTTTCACTCCTGCTACATAATAATGGTTTGCCTGTCATTATGAAGTGGAATTAAACATTTTACAAGGGAGAAGAAGTTAATACTTCTCGGATGGTGAACAACAAATGTGTCCTGCACCAGATACACAGGCAGTGAATGCTGTTGAAAAGCTCTGTCGATTTTAACCAAAATTACTGTCATTGGGTTTCTTTTTTGAGTTCCTTTTTCCATTATTATGTGAAATACAGTAGCTGGTGTGAATCCCATCAAGGTGGTAACCACACTGTCTTTGGTGTTCCACATAAGCATAATTAGAAATGTTCCGTGTCTCTAACACTTTATGGAGGGAGTCATCTCCTCTTTGGGATGTCTACAAATTAACTGTCTATATAATGTATATATTGTGTTATATAATCTTCTGTTCTCCCTTCAGTAGTTCATGAAGAAGGAGGCAGCTTTGGAGGGCATTTCATTCATATTTAAGCCCATGATTCTCTACATATGTTTTTAGGGCTGCTGGGCAGGTCAGTTTGTCCCAGGCCTACCAAAGATTCTTCACAAAAGAAGTATAAGAAGCCCATGGAATAAAGCCTGAGATTCAGACCTCCTTCTTTTGAGGAGGAACTGAAAAGACTGATGGGTTATACTTTCTCTTCAACTGCTTCTCCATCCTGACCCATTTTTAAATGTCAGTTTGACCTGACCTTCCAGGCTAAAAACCAGAAGCATCAACAGGGTTTTTCACTATCTGCTACAGCCTGTATTTTGGTGGTTACAGCACTTCAGGCTAAGTGAACTAAGAGAACCAGAGCACTGATTCAAGCTCGTACAATGTCACCCGTACCATAATTCCCAATTGACAGGATAACCCACCACCTCCAGGGAGGAGAAACTTCAGCTGCATAAATACAGGCCATTGTGCGTTTCTCGCTCCGTGGTCTATATTTCAGGACCTGGTCTCTTTTAGTTAAATTCAACCAACTGGATGAGAGTTCTTTTCAGGCAAAGGAAGGATTGGGTCCATGTTACTCCTGAAGCGCAATATCTCAATTTGAATGCTTTCCTCCAGATAAGGCCTTACAAAGGTTGGTTCCTGGCTGCCAGTGACAGAGCAGATCAAGGTGTTGTAAAACTTTGTAATAGCGTATCATAACTGGCAAATAAGCAACTTATGGTCTACTCAGATCTGTCTCTGAAGGACTTCTGCCTAATCTCTGATTCAACATCTCTATCTATGCAGTTAATTAACCCTGCCTAATAATCACAGTTCTAATCTTAGCCATCAGAAAATTTCCAGTTTGAACTTATCAGTTAGGTGGGCTCAATGGGGCATAGAAGAAAGATCAGAATCTCCAGAATTTCCTGCCATCAAAAAATGGGTGGGACATATCATCAGCTGAAAGTGTCCATCCCATGTCCAGAGAGTCCAAGCTGATGGCTAAACGGGACACCTAATATTCAGATGCCTAAAGTTAGATGCAATGAAAATCTCCTGAACAGTGTAGAACTCCCTTTGTCATTGAATTGCATCCAAGCTGTCCCCTAGGGTTCTCTCCAGTTTTTCAAGATCATATTGAATTTTATCCTGTCCTCCAACATATTCACAACTCCTGTCAACACATGGCTGATTTTGGGGGCTTTCAATGCTGAATTTCACTCTTCAGCGCAATCAGTCCATCCAGCCTGCTAGAGGGAGGAGGTGTTAATTCCCAAACTGGATTTATAAAAGACAAAGGCTTCCTACAACTGCTGTTCCCAGAAGGTTTTCTTTATCTCAGGCTGTAAAGATTCTATTATTCAGTTTTAAAAATCTCTACCTGAATGAGTAATGGTAGCCTCTGATTTGGGTGTCCCTGTACATTTTTGAATACAGTTCTACCCTCTGGAGGATTCACAAAACTCTGCTGAGTGTATCCTCTTCCTCCCCAACTAGGAATGGGAGAATTTATCTCATATCGCACCTCAGTAGTTCCCACACCTCTTTCTCTACATTGCTGTTTGCACCCACCCACAGCGCTGGGCACCCTTGTGATTTTCATGAGGTCCCATTCATAACATCAATGTTAACCATCATAGAATGATTTGGGTTGGAGGGGACCCTAAAGATCATCTAGTTCCAACTCCCCTGCCAAGGGCAGGGACACCTCTCACCACCCCAGGTTGCTCAAAGCCCCATCCAACCTGGCCTTGAACCCCTGCAGGGATGGTGCAGCCACAGCTTCTCTGGGCAACCTATGCCAGTGTCTCACCACCCTCACAGTAAAGAATTTCTTCCTGAGATCTAATCTAAATCTCCCCTCTTTCCACTGTTTTTTCTTTTACCTTTCTTACAAAGAAAGTTGTGCTCAAACTGAAGGCATATTTGGTTTATAAACTAATATGGAAAATTTTAGGGTACTTCTCAACGGTAGGATCTTGAGCTTACTGTGTGTTTTGGGTGTTTCAAGGACAGGATAAAAATGGGATCCAAAATGGGATCCATATATTTCACTATAGGGGAAGGAGAATATAATACTGCCAAAATATTTGAGGGGAGGGAAGTGCATAGGTGGCAACTATTTATTCCTACCTAGACAAGAATTAAGTTTAATAATCCAGACTCTCTCCCCACTGTCGCTAAAGGAAAGCTAATGTTCACAGGTATGGAGCTCCTTGTTGTGGTTTCAAAATGAAGATATTTCCTGCTATAATGTCAGAAACAAGAGGACCTTATTCTTCTCAAAAGCCAGTCTATTCCCTAGTAGATACATGTTTTGTTTTGTTTTGTTTTAACACCTCGGAAACAAGGGTAAAATGTTGCTCTTTAAAGATCAATGAAGTTCAATTTCACACTAACAACAACTATATGGCATATAATGTTTTTGCTGTCCTTTGAATTTTCTTCTTTACAAGTAAAGGCTTCCAAATACAACGTTATGCCCGTCACAAAATATTGAGCCTGAAAATTAATAGTAGTGGGAGACTATGTGTTACCTCCCCCCTTACCTAAATATCATTATCTTTTATTTATGGCCCCTTAGAATCTGTAAGACCTGAGGGATAATTTTTTCTTGTTTATTTTACATGTTCTGTGTGTTGTTTTTTAAATTCTGTCATGTCTCATATAATTGTAAGCTGTCTCCTGAGAATCTGTGGTCTGTTTTTATACAATTTCCCATTATTTTTGGTCAATGTATGTATTTATACTTTTTTTTTCCCTTCCCTGCAAAACTAACACCATAAACAAAATAAACACTGCCATGTGAAACACTTAGTTGGCATCTTCTCTGAAATTCACACTAGGTATAAATTTCTTTTCCAAGCCAGAATAAAGCACCTATAAAGTTGCTTGTAAAGAAAGGAGTTAACACTTCATTTTTTTTTGCTTCATGCACATCTTTCTATTGAAATTCAGGATAGTTCTGATCATAGGAGAGCCTTGTTTCATTTGTCAGAAATTTCAGTTTGTGATTCAGTTTCTCAGCCTAAGGTCTCTGCGGCCATTTGAGGTGGTTGAGGGCATCCTGTTTCATGCCATTGTGGATAGGTCTCCTCTCCATCCTATGTCATATTTGCCATCCTCCTGTGGATGTCAGATACCCTGTTGTGCCTCAGATTATATTAAATGTTGAGTAAAATATCTCTCCCTCCTACCAAATTATAGAGAGGGGTTCATCTTGCCCTGCTGCAGGCACCTACCTTTGCTCAGCTGGATGTCTTTTCAACCCCACCAATGAGACTTCATCAACTCTACTAATTATCATGGGATTTTGGATGCCTGCTCAGATAGAAACACTTATATATATACATATAAATCTTGGCATCTTAATCTGCCAAGCAAATCCCACACAAGTATTGTACCTATATTGTTCAGATCCCACGTAAGACTTTACAAGCAGAAGTAGTGCGAGAGAAATTTCGCACCGACTGAATAGGTTGTTGTCAGATTTAATAAGTAACCACTTAACTATGTATTTCATTTGGGGAGCTGAGTGGCTGTTTTGGCTTCCTGTGGTTCCTTGTAGACATCTGGGCCAAGGTCCTCATCTGGTGTAAATGAGTAATGTATTGATTGTAACTACAGTCTGAATAGTTTAGGACAGCTGAAGTTCAGGCTCACTTTTGCCCCAAATAAAAATATTTCTGTTTCACCAGAGGTGACAGAATGAGAAGATCCCATGATCGTTTTCCTTTCTGAAATGTTCTGCAGTGGAGGTTTTCATTTACTCTGTTTTATACAGCAACCAGCACAATGGAAGGAACCTTGACACTGGTAGTAATCAAACACTGTCACAGAGACATAAAGACCCTGCCTGGGCAGATGGATTAAGAAAGTATCTCCTCATTCATAAGTGAAATTTCTTTTCTCAGATTGGATTCTCCTCTCTTCTTGACTGTGTTACAAACTTCACAACACATTTAAAGCTTAAAAATTTGTAAGATTTGGGAAGGGAAACAGTGGCCAAAAGCTTAACTTGTAACAAAAAAGCCCCATGCTCCTGAAAGATGGCCAGGAGCAGCATAATAAAAAAAAACCCCAAACTTCAAAATAATATTCAAGTGGAAACACAGTTTCATCTGTCTTCCTAACTTTCCTCAAGTTCATTCAGGACTGCATCTTCGCAGCCTTTTGGGGAAGACTGGAAATAATCTTGCACTCACAAAGACAGGTTAGATGCCTTGATCAAAGTTGCCCAGGAAACCTGTGGCATAGCTGGAATTTGCAAAAGTCCAGTCACTCAGAGTCCAGCCCCTTAACCACAGGGCTCTCAACAGTGTTAGCCACAACAGCTGTTGGACTTGGCTCCGTAATTGTGGGAATTTGCCTATATAGAAGAGAGGGAGAAGGAAGCAGTAAGGGGGAGGGAAACAGAAAGAAAACATAGGTACACGATTTTTTAAATTTTTTTTTAGCTGAGAGAGAGATTCATAGCTTGCAGAACAATACATGCTGGGTCATTAAAATGCAGCCAAGGTTGATGTTGTCAGGCACTGTGGTCATTTAGGGACTCAGAGCCAGAATACAATGCTGGCAAAGGGTTTTATTGTTTCCTGCACTTGCTGGGTTTGCTCTTGTAAACATGCCATTCAAGTCAGCGTGGTAGTTATGTGTTATTAAGTGGCAGGTTTGTGTTTATGAGCGTGGTCAAGATTCCAGACTAAGAGCAAACTTATGGTTTAGGGAGGTTCATGGCTCCTCTTGTTGAGCATCTGTGGATGGAGCCTCCTTCAGGTGGTTTGACAACGCACCATCCTGCTCCACCCCTCTCAGCCTCATACTGCTGAGTCTAATCTTTTTTGAAAGAACTTTGACTGGAGTGCAGATACTTGTTTCCTGACGGGTGATAATTCATTGGCATCACTAGGATCGCAGCCAGGCTTCCCTTACTGAAGAGGAAAAAGAGGTGCTGCTACAGAAGAAGGAAAGATAACTGTGGTTGTGCTGACCCAACAAGATCCACCAAAATATGGACAAAAAGTGGGAAGTTAAGCATCCCACTGTCTTCCCAGAAGCTAAGAGATGGTGTTACATCCTAAGAGGTATGACATAAAGAATGCTTAAATGTCTATAGAACACATAGAATCATCTAGTTTGGAACATACCTTTAGGATCATTGGGTTCAGCCATTAACCTAACACTGACAAAACCACCACTAAGCCATCTCCCTCAGCACCACATCTACTTGTCTTCTAAATACCTCCAGGGATGGTGACTCCACCACTTCCCTGGACAGCCTGTTCCAGTGCTTGATAACCCTTTCAATGAAGAAATTTTTCCTGAGATTCGTCCTAAGTTTCCCCTGGCAAAAGCATGAAGATGAAGCATTGCAACATCAATCAATCACATCACTCATACAACTACTTAAAATGACCACTTTCCCTGTATGCACAGACGGACACAAACTCAGTGGCTTTCCAGACCACAAAACCCCCTCTCGATGCAGAATAGTAGCATCTCTTCCTTATAGTGCAAGTAAGGCAGGAAATATCAAAAGAGCTTGTCCATACAGAATTTGTATGCCATGCATAGGTAGTGAAAGAAGCTGAGGAAGCCTGATGTTCTGAGTTTCCTGCCTAGTTCCTCCAGACCAGAGAGGTCTGGCTGCATTTGGAGACCTTCTGGGATGAGGAATAGAGCATGTGGAAATGTTCCAAGCCACCCTAAAACCTCTTGAGCAGCAGCACTCATGCTAGAGTTGATGCTGCCCTGTACTTACAAACCAGGCCTATCAGGAGCCATTACAAATGACCGTTTGCTTTTTCTGCAAATTGACATGTTTTCCAAAGATACAACATAAAAAACAATTCTTCTGGGCAAGGGTTGCTTGGCAAGGAATAGGAGACTAATCCTACTATTTGTTTCAGACACAGATGTGGAGGGCTGTAACTAGAAAACAGAGGTTCTAAGAAAATCAGTATATTTTTATATATGTACACATATGTGCATGCATGTTTTTATATATGCACTTTAAAAAAAGAGACTGCTCTGGCCATCCCTGTTATCAGGCAGATTTTGTATTTTGCAGTGATAAGCGAGTTTGTACTCTGTGGTGGCTCGCAAATAAAACTTGTCTTATGCTTTGCCTGACTAAGGCCAGCATAATTTGTGTCTTGCTTTCACAAGCAAATAGGTTCATTTGATGTTTTTGAAAGCAGAGAGACTGCTGCTTGGGGCTGGGTGGAAACAAGACGCAAAGGAATAAATATCTTTATCACCCTGCTGAAAAAGGTAGAAACTAACCTGGCTGATGACACTTCCTGAGCTCATGAACAGCTGATCAGAGAAAGATCCCAGGGCTGCAAAGTTGACATTTTTGTTGCAACTGCCCCTTTTGCCTCCTGGTTGGAGGGCCAAGGGCCTTTACCAACATTGATTTCAATCAAGTGATGCTGATTTACACCAGTGGAAAGTTTGGTGTGGAGTCATGTGTGGTTTCCTAATTTTATTAGAATTTTTTGTTGTTCTTCAGTGACACAGGGAGAAAATTCAACTCTAAGCCAGCAACAGTAACTTGCCATTGCGGACATGGAAAGGAGGAGGGTGGAATAGCTGGGTGGAGGAGGAGGCTGGTTTTTTTTGTAAATTTAAAATAAACAGCTGGATCACAGGGGGAATGAGAGAGAAAGAGGAGCTGGGGGGGGGAAGGGGGAAGAAGTGCACAAGCTCAGCAAAGTTCCAATGTACTCAGAAGACTGCTGATGCTTAAAGATTGAGAGACCCCAGATTTCATTTCTTGGCAGCTCAGGCAAGAAGGATGGTCTCCAAGGAGCTGCCGTCTCAGGCTGCAGAGGTGAGTAGCCAGAGGTTTATCCTGAAGGCTACTGGGCCTCTTAGAAGTTGGCATTCTTTCAGCATGAAAGATGGTAAAATATTAGCACTTTAAAAAGCCCATGGCTCACACAGCAATAAATCTAAATGCTATCAGATGCCAGCATGTCTATCAATAATAAAGACAGATGTGCAAGAAGCTCTTTTATGCACACACAAGCACATGCAACCCAGGGGCGAGGGGGTGATGGGAAAGAGGGAGGGGGCCAAAAAGGAAGGAATATTTCCAGGCTCAGACATTTGAAGCCTACGTCTCTCATAAATCTTCCAAGCAGAGGGCTCAGGCCAGATCTTCACAGCTAAATTTTTGTTTCTTCCCTTACACTAAAGCAATTAACATCTGGCCAAAATAAATTTAAAAAAAATAAGAAAAAATAAGGGGCGGGAAAAGAAAAAAGAAAAAGACTGCATTCTGTTTAAATGCAGGTGCCAATATGAATGAGAACCAACATCTGACACAAATGGCAGATGGGTCTCTCCTTCCTTTCCTTTCCCCTCCAGATTTTACAAAAAGCATGTCAAGAGAAAGGTTTCCTGTCTGCTTTCCTGAGGAAATGAAGCTTATGCAATCAAGTAGCGTGCCTACATTCAGGTTCTTTATTAATACTTAAGCCAATTTGAACAAAATTTGATGGACATCTGAGATCTGTGGATCTGGAAAATTAAGGTCTGTTTTTTGGATGCAAAGAAGTGTTTGGAGAGTTACTAGAAGGAAAAGTTGTACTTCTTTACAGGTAGAGAAAATCACCTTTCTTCGGAGAGGAGCTACAAAAAACTGTGCTTTCTTGTCCATCAAAGCATTGGGATGTGGCTCTGGAGCCAATCAAGCTTTCTCCTTTATGGGACTCATAGCCATCAGTCAGGTGGAAAGAGTACTGCTTGGATCAAGACCTTTTCCTAAGTCGTGGGCAAAGATGAAATAGGTTTCTCGAGTCAAGGTCAAGTCCATTGGGAGAATATAATTTGAACTTCACTTACCCCTGGAGAACTCTTCCCGCCCCAAGGATCGGACTGATGTGTCACTAAGAGTTCAAATAAGCCAAGTGGAGAAACACAAGACAGAGAAAAGTTAAGGTGATGATGCAGATTTTTTGTGTGCTCACTGTGGTGAGACAGCAGTCTGTCTGGGTGTTGTCCCATGAATGACAGAAATGGCAAGTCCTTCTTTCCTGTGGGTTTGTGTCAGAAGTCTGGATCACCCATGCACAGATTTCTCCCTGAGAATTAGGGCTTTTGTAGCAGCAGTGCTCCTGTTTGGCCTCTCTCATGTCTCATGGGATTGCATTCTTGACCTCTGCTTATGAAACTTGTCTTTCTGACCTCTACCCATATGTCAAATTTGGATGAAATCACTGCAAAACTAAAAAGTCAGGAGGGCTAGAAGAGAGCAAGTGAAGACAAACAAGGTGAGCTCACCCCTTCTTTGCCACTGGGAAACCCTGTCTGCATTTGCTGGAGTTTTCTTTTCTACTCTTGTACTCTCTTCACTCACTAAAACCATCTTCCATCTTTGTTTTGGCTCCAGTGTCTACCAGTCCTGTTCTGAACTTGGCATTTCCATCAACTCCACTAGACACCTAGTATTACAAAGTCCAAAAGCCCATAACCCTCTCTAGGGAGTGACTCACCACCAATACTCACAGTAGAACACCTTCAGCTTCTGGAGGGCTCTTGTTCATATTCCCATGGAGCTGCCCCTTTGGCTGAAATATTCTTTGATCAAGGTCTTCTCACGCTAGAAAATCTCACACAGATCCTCTTGGCTGCTTTTGAACTGCAAGAGAGTGAGGCTTAGTAGTAAACAAAACCATGGTGGATCATTATGCTACTTTGTAAAAGGAGAAGTGAGATCTCCCTAAGGTGGCTGAATCCCAAAATGACCTATTTGCTATGCAAGACCAGCCCAGAACCTGTATTTGAGGGGAGAAAATGAAAACAATTGGAAGGTCGATTTACTGACATCATCAGAACCTGCTTGACCAGCTACACTTGTGCTGGTCACAAGTATTGAAATAAAAGGGCTTTTCCTGGTTTTCAGCTGAAATAAAACTAATGAAACCAAAGAGCTTAACCCTTGTCACTAGGAGCCACACAGGAGCGGCGAATGCCTTTGTAGAGCAGTCACTAGAGAGCACCAAACATCCACACTCCCTCCAGGTGTCTTGCCTATGTGGAGTGGGAATTATTGATACTGGGAAAGTCTGTGACTTACCACTTGTCTCCACCTACCTCCACGTATCTCCCTGGGTCTAGGGCTCAGCATTCCTTCAGGGATTTTGTTGTCTGTCTTATGGGGGGAGTTGTTTGTGGGCAGTAAAGAAAAAAAAAAACAGAAAGCCACATGGCTTAAGAAAATTGTTCAGAAGTGGTTAAAGAGACTTAGGTCCTTGTATCAGAGAAGTGCTGGCAATTAAGATAAGCAAACTAAGTTAAAAATTTCCTCTGTCTCCAGGGTGTTGTGGATTTGGTTTTCTGTCCCAGCTGAAGACTCCCTAGGTGCCTGTCTCACCTGGTATCTCAGCTCCTCAGCAGTCAGGAATTAATTCATTCAAATTAATTCAATTAATTCTGATATAATGTGGGTTTAAGTTCTTCTGCAGCTTTCAGGACTTATAGCAGCTTAATCAACCAATGGCTTTAAGGGCTTTTCTGTCATAAGCCTTACTGACACCATTAGGCCCTTCCTCAGCTTCTTCATCTTTGCCACCTGTATGGAAAGCGGGGAAATAAATGTGTCTAAAACACCTGTGCAGTTATATAGCAGCTATTAAATGAAACCTTGAAAAACCTTGAAAAATAAACCTTAACTCTCCCCTTCTCATTGCTTTCAATACCTCATTATGGGATGTCTCATCGCTCACTAGCCAGTATCATAGGATTTAAGTATATCACTTTTGTTTATTAGAATAAAGAAATTTAGCTTCAACCATATTTAGAAACCAAATTCCTATGGGATACTTTATCTCATTTTTAAATCTAGAAGTGCTTAGCAATGGAAGGGACCCACCACCCTCACAGCAAAGAATTTCTTACTAATATCTAATCTAAATCTACCTTCTTCCAGTTTAAAACTATTACCCCTTGTCCTATCACTACACTCCCTGATAAAAGGTCCCTGCCCATCTTTCCTGTAGGCTCCCTTTAGGGACTGGAAGAGGCTTTAAGGTCTTCTTGGAGCCTTCTCTCTTCCAGGCTGAACAACCCCAACTCTCACAGACTGTCTTCACAACAGAGGGGCTCCAGCCCTCAGATCATCTTTATGGCCCTCCTCTGGACCCGCTCTAACAGGTCTATGTCCTTGTTATGTTGAGGTCCACGGAGCTGGATGCAGTACTCCAGGTGGGGTCTCAAAAGAGTGGAGCATCTCCTCCCTCATCCCTCCCTCATCCTTCTGGTCACACTGCTTTTGATGCAGGTCAGGATGTGGGTGGCTTTCTGCGCTACGAGTGTCAGCTCTTGTCCAGCTTTTCATTCACCAGTACCCCCAAGTCCTTCTTGGCAGGGTTGTTCTCAATCCCTTCATCCCCCAGACTGTATTGATACCAGGGGTTGCCGCAACCCAGGTGTAGGACTCTGCATTTGACCTTGTTGAACCATGAGGTTCACATGAGCCCATTTCTCGAGCTCATCCAGGTCCCTGTGGACAGTATCCCATCCCTCAGGCATATCAACCACACCACTCGGCTCGGTAGATGCTAGGCACTATGAAAAATCTAAAAATTTTCTTCTGAAAATATGAAAATGAACAGCTTTGAAATGTCTCCTCTTTTTTTCTTGGCTGAAATATTTTGGCAAATTTTAAATTAATTTCATAAATACTTTTTTTTTCTTTCCTACACATCTTAGATGACGAATTTTAGCAGATTTATTGCTTATCAAAAATGTCATTCTGCTCGCATCCAAAATACACTTCTGCAATGCCAAAAAGAAATATTGAAAGTTGAATAACAGCAGCGAACTAATTATATGTGTTTGCAATAAGATGTGGCAACAGAGGAGCTATGAATTTAGGAAGATAAATCACAGCTTATACAGTGAGATCATGCGGGGTGAAACTCAGCAAATTGTAACACCAACCCAGATTATGACTTGCAGTCCAACTGAAGACCAGCTTCAGACGGTGCAAGTAAATTCTAACAATAATTAATTTAAACAGTAAATTGTGTTCTCCCAATCAACAGCTGATGTACCTGAACATCTCAGTCAGATGAAAAGACTGTGTTCACCCATTGTCTTCCTGACCCATCCACCCTGGGAGGAAATGTCACCATTAGTATCAGCTTCCCCTTCAACTACCACCTCCTGACCAACGAGCTAAACTGAAGCCATGACTATTTTCAGATCCTCATCATTCACAATTACCTGTATTATGTAAGCTATTTAAGATCATTTTGACTTCAATGGTTTAGGAACTGATCAAAAGGATGCATGTGTCTTCCGGCAGAGGCAACATGACCCTGGCTTGAGGCTATGGACAGCATTCCCAGTGGTTTGTTGAGGTATGTTGCTCATATGAGCAGTGCGTAGATATTTTAATTTTTTTAATGAGCGTCAGAAAATCCTCTTCTATGCTTAAATTTGCAATGATGTGTACAAACTCTGAGAGACCTGGTGAGGTTGAATATGACTGTATTCAAGCAGCTGGCTTAACACTCCGTAGACCAAGTACTATATACCCCTGTGTAAATCTGTATCACGTACACCTGAGAAAGGACTCTGTTTCTCCCTAGAGAAGCTGCCCAGCATGTTCAATAGTCAGAATGGGGGTCTCAGGCCTAGGTTGCATGAGTCATGCACGAAATAAAAATGTACACTTAGAAATAAAAACAAAACAGGACAAAACAGAACCTTTTCTTTTCTGAAATCTTAATGGGAACACTTAGTGTTTTCCTTCTCTGTGGTTTCTGCTTTTTTCCAGGATCAAAGTGCAGTGGCCATTACTAGAGCGAGAAACAGCTGTTTGCATAGTATTTACAGAACAATCAAAACCAACTCTGTGTAACAAAAGCAATGAAGAGGCTAAACTCTTTCATGTTATCACGGAATGGTTGAGGTTATAAGGGATCTCTGGAGGTCTCCTAGTCAAATACCCCTGCTCAAGTAGGACAGTTACCTGTGAAAGGTTCTTTAATTCCCTCCTACTGAGGTCCTAAGGCAAACCTAATCATAGAATTATGACCAACGTCATTGCCTTCTAAGATTAAATGACTGGATTTCTGGAAAAGGGGAGAGCAGGGGATGACTTTTATTTCAGCTTTAGCAAGGCTATGAATATGGTATCCCACAAGAAAGAAGCTCAATCCATGTTCTTCACAGCAGTGTATGACTGGAAGATGAGAGGCAACAGGATAAGTTGAAAGAAGAGCTATGCAGACTGGAGCAACTACTACAGATAAAAAGAAACTTCTTCCCAATAGCAACATCGGAGAAGAGGATTGGGAACAGTCAAAATGGATTCACCAAATGTCATGCAATCAAGCAGCTTTCAAGGACCTAAGTTCTCTCAGCACCCTGTGAGATGTAGCCCATGGACTCATATAGGAAGTTCCTTCAAGTAATCCACTGCTAATAATTTTCATCATTGAATCCCACCAACAGAGATACCTGTTGGAAGAATAAGGCAAGGAAGACATTAAATATCTGAGCCTAAATCACCCATCCATCACAGAAACAGGCACAATTTTTCCTTGATCATCTTTTTATTATTAATCTGGAATGAAAAGCTGTAATTATCCTTGACACCCCTTGAAAGTCTCAACACTGCTTCAGCTGAGCTTTCCCAGAATCATCCACACAAGTCCAGTCCTTCATGCTCTGCAGAAATGAGCTAAAATCTATTGCTGAGTTTGCTCCCATGCCCTCTTCAGTGACTTTTTTCCTTATCCTGGCTATCAAAACTGACTCATTAGACTTATTTCTGCATCTTCAGGTCTTGACAAAAATAACTCATTTCAACAGAGAACAATTTTCCACCTTTGTCCTCTGTCTTTTCCCCTCTGCCTGTTTTTATTTGTCTTTTCTCTTGAATAAACTATTTATTTGAAAAACATTCCAAGAACAACTAATTTTCATTACATGGAAGCAATTTGACTGGCTGATTAAGGGATGTTTTCCCTTTAGGAACGCATGAACAAATTTGGGGTTAATTTTACTACCAAAAGTCAGAATGTTTGATCTAGAAGGAAGAACATCCACAAGCCTGGATTCCAAGAACAATGTTGTTACCAGATGTTGATGAGAACAAAGCTGTGCAGGACAGAAAGGCAGAGGCATAGAACATCAAATGAGAAAATGTCACCAGATCTGCCTTCTGGGCTTCTAATCTTTGATCGCAACCATTCAAATATATATATGTATCTCTGTGACACCTTCCAGAGAAAATCTGAAATCCATTTTACTTATGAAAAATGCTGTTCCTATATAACCTGTGCTGTCTACTGTTCTGTGTTCTTCATTGGTACAGTGTGTGAGGATGGAACTGAAAATCCTTCATATAATTATAAACTAGGAGCATCGTTCTCCAAAGCCACTAATTTGAAGGGAATGTCCATCGGTTTTAATCCACAAGTGACTTTATGCTTTGCACATTTAGTCTGCTCTCCATCATGTGGCCGAAATTGTTTACAGCTGAAACAAACTAACCAGGAGAGCCAGACAGCAAAGACAGTTGTTTACCCCAAAAAGAATAGGGAGCTCCAGACCAAAGTAGGTTTCTTGAGGAACGAATTTTGCATATATTTCTCTTTCTGTAGTTCTGGGAAGATAAGAATTCAAACCAACAAAAATTTACAAATATATGAGAATGTATAACCAAATGTAGGTTATACAGCAATTGAGTTCTTTGATGTCCACTGTGACCTCTTCTCTTCAGTCTTTTCAAAAATCTTCAATCAATACGTCAGTGATACTGACACTTCCAGAAAACAACAGTTTATATAAAACACTTATCTCTACCCCCCAAAAAAATGTAAAAGGAATGGTCCATTTCAACTCAAACTTTCAGTTGGAAACTTTCTCAGATCCAATTGGGAATTTCTGTTGCCTATTATCTCAGGAACCATCAAAGATGTAGTTAACCAGAAAGGTGTGATTAAAAGATTTCCCAATTAGGTTAGAAAGGAAAAAAATAAATAAAATATGGACCCAAACCTTATTAATGCTTTTTATTTCCTGTACCTACTTCAGGTAGTTGCCTGTTCTGGGATGGGGAAGCAAGGGTGACTAAATGATAATGATTATTAAATATTCTGTTCACAGTTAATCAGTGGTGGAGCATCCTCACTTCTCCAAACCTAAATGTCATGACTAATGTCATGTAAGGATAAACTTCTTAATTTGACAGTATAGATTTGGGTTTAGTATTTAAAATAATAATAATAATTCTTATTCAATTTTACCATGAAGATTTCCAGAGATACCGAATGTTTGCAGATCACCTGAGCTTTGACTGAGAAAAGATGGCTTCATGTTTATGTTATTGAGCAAGACCTCAAAAATCCTGGGAAGAGATCTTGGCTCTGTTGCATGGGCTATGTAACATCAGAGACATCTATAAGTATGCAACTGTTTTCACCTAATTTCAGATATTTAGGCTTCAATCGTCCAGATTGATTTTGGAGTCAAAGAGAGAGCCATACTATCTCCCATCATGAGAGAGGTAACTAAGAGAGGGAGAATGAATCTCTTTCTGGATGTATTTCTTCCTCTACAACAATTTTAGGGGGGAGCTACACCAAAAAATTTGGCATATAACTTCCATGCAGATGAAGTGAGCTGAAATCAGTCCTACCCTTCATTTCACAGTATCCCAATTCCTCACCTTGAAAGTCATCTTATTCCTTCCTTTGGGCAACTTCTCCATTCATGCTCCAACATTTCCAGGTCAGAGACTCCTTTTAATGAATATTTATTCAAAGCATCTAGCATTGTCAAGCTTGGAATTAGCTGAGGTCTTCACACAATACTGTAATGACCAACAATTCTATAAAATAGGACATCACTTCTGAAAAGCCAAGATTTTGTCTAGAGAAAGTTTGTATTTTTGCTGGTCTTTGGCCCCTGATCTATCTAGTGGCCTTTTTTCCAAAATGTACATTCCTTCAACACCAAATTTCCTTTACTGTTTTAACAACATGGGAGGGATTGATTCCATACAAGAGTCTAGTGGCATGTACATATTTCTTGTGTCTTTTTTATTAGGACTGACTAGGGATATGGTACAAAAAAGAGGCTATCAGCCTATGATGTTATGAATGGGACAGAACTATGGTTGCTATGGGAACTGTCTTAACATTTCCTG
>JAOXNO010000013.1:2020040-2034453 GCA_028565335.1 Limnodromus scolopaceus
AGCATGAATTATGGCAGTAATTCACTCCCTGATGAAGGGAGTGAAGGCTGGTGCACCTTCCTGGAGCAGAGCTGCTCCGCTAAAGGAGAACTTCTGCCTCTTTCCATTCAGAGGAGTTAACCCTGTGTGACAGCAGCATCAGGATCCAACCTTAAGGCTTCACCTCCTCTTTAAATTAAGCAGCACCAGTGAATGGTCTCAGTCACTGGAACATGGTCACATTAGTATTATTAGCAAAGTTCTTGGTGCAGTTTTGATCCAGAATCACTAGAATTCTCCCAAATCAGGGTAAGCGCAGACCAGAAACACGTCCAGATCTGTCAGGGTGGTATTCTGCCCTGAGCATGGAGATACAGGCATAGACCATTCCAGACAGGCTGGCCATGGGGCTGGAGAATGTGTTCATTCAATCTACAACAGATGTAATCAAAGTCTTCCTTTAGGTTGTCAAAAGAGAGGTTGCTGCCTGTTGCACGTACACTCAACCGACGCAATTCACTGAGTAACTGTGGAGAAATAACACCAAATTCTGCCCTGATTTACTTTATCTGTTCATTCCAGCTGAGAGCTGGGAAACAGCAGAGAAAGGATCTCACGCACGCCTCCTCTGCGGTGTGACGTGCAGGGTAACCGCTAACGGAGCAGAGACAAGGGTGAGGACAGCCGGAGGCCTGGGAAAGACAACAGAACAAAACAAGGAAGAGGACATGCCCTCACCAGGCTTTCCCCTCTTTAATAAAATTGTCCAATAAAATGTCACACCCATCTTCCAAACTGCAGACTACTTCTTTTTTTTTTTTTTCCCTTAAGGGTTTTTATTTCTTTTCCTTCCACCCTATGAATTTTGCAGAAGGTATGAAAACCTTAGCACACACAAAAGTCCCTGGGAAGCATTTAACCACCTATAATCACTTCTTGCAGGTCGTATGATGTAAATCAGCTGATAGTTTTCTGTTCTTCTCCTTGGCCATCTTCCTCTGAAACACTCCGTTAGCTGTCTTTAACAGGAGTGTTTATAGAGGATAATACCATTCCAGGCGCTTCCTGCAACCATGTGTTCTTCATTTGGAAGTATCACATAGAAACATTGCTTCATGTGGCATTTCCAAATAAAAACCTCATGGTCCTGACTCTGAAACACTGCATGAAGTTCTACCCTTGTGGTATTTCAAGGAAAAGAATTGATTTTTATTTTTTTTCATTCTTTTTCTAATAAGACCAGAGCAAAAAAAAAAAATTGGCGCAAGAATTAAATTCTTCTCTGGATTGTATTATCTGAACCCCTTAAGGAAAACCTTCCCAGCAGTTGCCTCTACCTGATCATAATGTATCAAATCTGGGTCTATTTGTCATTTAGGTTAGAGGAGTGCTCTGTGCTTTCCCCTACACCTTCATTGCACTTTCCCCTTTTCTTTCCAGATGACACTGGTTAGTTGTTTATCAATAAGATCAAAATAAATGGGAAATCAAACTCAGTGGTATTTTCATCTCCAACTCAAGCACACATGTTAACACCATCCCAGACGCCTACCACATCCAGTACACTTTGTCCTTTCATAGCCAAAAGGAATAGAAAAACCTCAACATAAAAGAAAAGTGAGGTTTTGGGCATTATACAATTAATAAACACCATAGGATAATTAGTACTGCAGCAAGAAAAGACATAATTCTATTTTGTCAGCTCACATTTTCTGAATATTCTTAGTTTGCAGCTAATTTAATTTAGTTGGGTGATGATCAGGGAATTTTTAAGAGATTTTAATTCATTTTTCCTTCTAATTTTTCATTTCTTTGCCTTTGGAGTCTCTTTCTTCCTCTAAACTTTGCAACATTTCTCTATGATTCTACCTATGTAAACACTCTATGGAGATAACCCAAATAGCCAATCTATTCACAAAAAAACTTAGGAATAATGAGAAGGTTTCATTCTTTCCTTTTTTTTGTATGTGTTATTTTCCTAGGAAAAAATGCTTGGAAATTTAAAGACTTTTTGTTAATACACTTTGTGGGACTGAACGTTCAGCCAAATACCTTTGAAAAATAAGACTTATTTAGAAAAAAGCACAATATTAGAAAATATATCTAATTCAATACAGGTTTTTTTTGTCCTGTGGGCATAAAACCTTACTAGTTCAAATGAGGATCTGAGATGAGTCTTGCTGCACTGCCACAAATTTCTCTGCCGTAGGTGAGTGGGAGAATCTTAAGTAGTTGAAAACACAATGATTTACCTCAGTGAAAAGAACTTGTTTCCCAAACACATCCTTTTCATTTTTTCCTGGAAATTTGGACAGTTTAAAAAGATTTTACATTAATCTCAAAGTGCCTATCTGCAGCCAGGACTCTGATATATACAATTCCACAGGACTTTCTCCATGCAGAGAAGGCTGTGGGAATCTTGAGCACTGCTAAGCAATCAAGCATCAACAGCACTCAAAAGTCACATGTCAAACGTTCAGTGGATGAGGAATTGGTTGGATGGTTGCATACAGACAATAGTGGTCAATGGCTCAATGTCCAGAAGAAGATCAGTGACAAGTGGTGTTCCTCCAGGATCTGTACTGGGACCAGTGCCCTTCAATATCTTCATCAATGACATGGACATGTGTTCGAGTACACCCTCAGCAAGTTTGCAGATGACACCAAGCTAAGTGCTGCAGTAGACATGCCTGAGGGATGGGATCCAGAGGGACCTGGACAGAGTCAAGAAGTGGGCCCATGTGAACCTCATGAGATTCAACAAGACCAAGTGCAGGGTTCTGCACCTGGATCAGGGCAAACTTGAGTACAAATATAGGCTGAGGGATGAAGGGATAGAGACCAGCCCAGCTGAGGACTTGCAGGTACTGACGGGTACAGGGCCTGGCGTGGTAGAACAAAGTTTAACAGTTTTAAATTGAAATAGGGTAGATTTAGCTGAGATATAAGGAAGAAATTTTTTACTATAAGGGCAGTGAAACATTGACCCAGGTTTTCAAAAGAGGTGGTAGATGCCCTGTCCCTGGAAACACTCAAGGTCAGGTTGGACAGGACTCTGAGGAACCTGATCTAGTTGAAGATGTCCCTGCTCATTGCAGGGGGCTTGGACTAGATGATCTTTAAAGGTACCTTTCAAACCAAACTATTCTATGAAGTTTCCTGAAATTGAGAAGATTGACTTACTTACTTATGAATCAAGAAAATCTTCTTTTTAGAAATAATAAAAGTGAGATTGGTTTTGTCTGTCCCCTCTCATGCATCTTGAACCTTTTGTCCATAATTACAAAAAAACCCACAAACATGGTGTTTTTTTGGTTTAGTTTATAATCTAGAACTTGGAAACTCATGATTCCAGCAGTTAGAACTTAGGAAAAAAAGTGAAAAACTCATGGTACAGTCACTAAAGCTGGCATCTCAGCAAAAGGTAGACTGTTTTTTCCATTCGGCATCATCTTTTAGTTAACAGAATTTTAATGCATGAAGTTCTGAATACGTCTTTAAATACCCGTGGAAAATTTGTGATGGAAAAGCAGGCCTCTTGGAGTTGCTGACTTGTCTCACAAGGACTCTGGGAAATTCCTGTTTTGGAGGAGACGAGAAGTGAAGGTAGGCATAGGGAAAATAAAAAGGATGGAAAACTCAAGAATTTGCTCATGACAATGAACTGACCCTTGGAGATATCAATATGCCCCTTCCTCATTGTTTCCTCTTTGATAACATCACTGATTTTCTGGAGGCTTTTTGGGGGAGTTATTTTGATTTTATTTTTTTTAACTTATTCTTCAGCTGTGTGAACATAGGGAGGGAGTAATAATTTCTTATAACAAATATTTTGCAATGGCAGAGTGGCTGTGATATGCCAATTTTGTGGCTTGTGATATGTACCAGACATAGCATGGATTTTCTACTGATCCATTTGTAAGTTTGAGATGGCAGGAGACTGAACTTAGAGGACCTGAAGGAGTCCTACTTGTCCTATGCTCTGAATTTGATTTCTGTCCAGACCATCCAAAAGGGAGAAGCTGCTCATTCTCTATTTTTGGAATTAAGGTCTATTTACAGTTGCTCTGGAGTCTAGAGTCAGTCCAAAGTCTTTTAGCAGATGGTTTGTGTGGTCTTTGAACTCTTGCAAGCCACAGGGGAAGGAAAAAAGAAGAGGATTTCTGCATTTTAAGGCCAAGGGCTTTTCAGATTATTTCGAAACATCTCCAATGTAAACCAATCGCATGATTTC
Organism: Limnodromus scolopaceus; assembly: GCA_028565335.1. Lineage (NCBI taxonomy): Eukaryota > Metazoa > Chordata > Aves > Charadriiformes > Scolopacidae > Limnodromus > Limnodromus scolopaceus. Next base: position 2,024,254 of record JAOXNO010000013.1, read on the forward strand.
CATCCAGTTCCTTCTGCCCTGAGCTCAGCTGCTTGTGTCAAAGATGCCAAGCACTTGGAGATGATGACAGGTAAGGGAAAGAGCTGCATATGGTTAAAAAATAGCTAGTAGCATCCGGATGCTGCATATGAAACAGGACGTGATGTTGTAATGGAAGAGTGGCATCCGTTCCCTGCCTGCAGAACGTTGGTGGTCCTTCCAGCTGTTCCCTGGAAGACTAATCTGGCATTTTCAGTCTCAGACTTGATAACGAGAGTCCCTGGTGGCCTTGGAGAAACACGGAAGGACTTCAGATTTCTGTTGGCCACAGAAGATTGGGAATTGCGGACTTTGTCCAAGAATCAAATCTGTAGGAGAGTCTCACTCCCCAGGGGCCACTGATGACAGCACAGTTAAAGTAGAGCTTCATCTGTTCCAACTTGCCTGTGGTCTACCACACAATTTGTTTGTTATGCTGAGCCTAAGGAAGCTTACCACTCAGAGCCAGCAGCAGCTTTGGCTTGAGGTACAAAATAGGCCGCTCACTTGGGCACAAGACTCCAGGGGACAGCAAGAGAGACATGACCCCACTGCTTATGACAGTGCACTGGAAAATCAGCCTGTCTGTGGTGCTGCCACAGTGTGAGACAACAGCCACGCTGGGCTGAGGGGTGGCTCTCCTTGAAGCACATCTCTCCATCCCTCCAGCAACAGCAAGGGCAGTAACTTGGGCTCTCAGAGGCCTTTCTCATAAGGTTACCTTTCCCTTCTCTGAGCAGAGGACTCTGGAGGTGACCCCTCATCCTTACTACCATCCACCACCTTCATGCTGACACGAGTAACTGGTTGTGTGCAAACTCCTCCTTTGCTCCTGTCCAGTGAAAAGTCCAGTGAGCTTTGAATTCCTCCTGGTAAAGGTAAATTCCAAGGGCTTCAATTGAGAACATGCCCACTGCTTTTTGGCAAGCCAACTGCCTGCAGCATGTTTGCTGGACAAACCCAGCTGGGGCACAACAGGAAACCTCCCAAGGTCTGGTCAAGGTTGGTTAATTTGGTATTATTAGCCAAACTTCAGGGAAATTCAATGGATGGTGGTGAGTCATCTGGCTGGAAGTGATCCCATCACACTTGGATCCCCATGTTCTCTATGGAGAGAAATAAATTTCTTGGGCACATATTGTCTGATCTATTTTACCACGCATTTTAGGAAGAGATGATGATCTCCACTGAGTGGGCTCACTACACCTCCACTGATTATGAAAAGAGAAACCAACTCTGAGAAAGATGCTACAGCATCTAAAGTTACATGAAAGGAACCCTAGCCCTGGTCTTCATCTGGAGACCATAAAGTAGTGTATGACCCAAGATTTCCCTATTTGCATGAGTTCAGTTGCTCCTCTGCTACTGGTAGGTATTTAAGTATGGCTGCTCCACAAAGTAGGAGCCATTTGATGAATGAAGTTTTGCAGCAACAGTTCCAGTGGTCCATCTCAGCAAATTGAAGTAGAGCTGTTGAAAGGTGAGAAAGTACTTGTGCTGTAAACATGGGAACATACTACTAAATGACATGCCCACCCACTTCTTGGTCTCTTTCCACCGCCAAAGCAGTAAAAAAGGGACCTTAGTGTAAGTGTGAATCCAGCTCCTGGAATGTTTTTCCATTTCCTCGTATTTACGTTAATGAACACTGACACTACAGACTCACATTCCCAGCTCAGTACTTCGCCAGACTGACCAGCAACAAAACCAAGGAGATGAGACTAAACAGATGATTTGATGAGGTTTATATTATTATTATTTTATTCCTCTAGGCTATGGAAAGAAAAGGAGAGAGAGGTCACACCTCTGATTTCAAAAAAGATAACAGCTAAGTTCAGAGACAGGCTTAAGAGCAAAAAAAAAAATAATCAAGAAATTCAAGGAAAATTATTGTCTGCACACTAATTTAATATTATTAATTGGCAATGTTTTCCACTTGGTAAAATGTTCCTCCCAAAAAAGGTCAGCTTGCCTGGATAAAGTCCTAATGCTTAACAGCAGATTGCTTTACCTTAAGTTTAACCAGGAATAAAAAGATGGTATAAAAGCCTCTCTTCTCATAGAGGGTGACTTTTCATGAGTCCTTTGCACACCTGCAGGTGACTTTGTAAAGTGGACAATAAATGAAAAGCAGCTCCTTTTGGTCTATACAGTGAGTTCATTGCACCCCCTGTGCCCCCACTGCTACATGCCAAAACCATAGCACCAGTGACAGGAAAGGGCTGTGAACTGCGTTTCTATAGGTTTATATATATGTGTATGAATTTATCCATGGGCTGAATCAGGCATGATTCCTGGGGGAGGAAGGCTGCCATGGTGTTAGGAGGATTACATTTGTCCCTAGACTAGGTCTGTCTCTGGACTGAGATGGTGTTATCTCCTTCGAAATTAAGGGGCTGCTGTCAATATTTGGATATACTCCTGCACCTGACTAAGAACAGCTTTTGCTTCCACCTTGGTCTCTTCTCATAATGATTTCTGTGGTGCTTGTGAAGCTCTGTTTGCTGAAGCTTCACAAAGGCATAATGTTCATTTTTAACTCCAGGCCAAATTAAAAGCTTTTGTCCAGCTCTGACACTCAAGAAGAGCTACCACAGATGTGTCAATGAAGACTGTTTTAGAGAAAGACACAGGAGCAGATGAGATATGACTTGGTTCCTTGGCTAAGAACCTTCTGACATAAAATTATCCTGTATTTCAGAATGTTCCAGGCATTTAAATAAGGTAGAAAATATCAAAGTGGGGAAAAGTATTCCAAGATACTACAAGACTTCCTCTTTCCTTATGCTTGCTTAACACAACACATGCATATATTTTTATTTTTATATATCTATACACAAACATATATATACACACACAATCCATTTTCCATTCTCATTCTCAACCTCCAGATCAAAAAAGTTTTTAACTGCAAAAAACCTGAACATTAAGGGCATCTGTGTCCATTCCACCCCAGTTCAGAAATGGGAGGCTTCCATAATATATCCGTATTAATAAATTGGATAGTAATTGGATATTATATAGAAATTGGATAATAATTGGATTAATAAATTGGATAAACTAGGATATCAAAGTATTTCATAAAGTGGCTTAGTATTGTGTTGCTAAGGTGACTCAACAGCAGTCATGGTTTCCAGTGCAGATGTAACCCAGAAAAGCTGACACTACAGCCAGGCATAAGGCAGCAGGACATGTCCCAGGCTCACAAGCTGTATTAGGTGCAGAAGTGAGAACAGAATCCTGACATCCTTCATGCCACGCTTCTACCTTAACCACACATGCTTTTCCCTTTCCATACATCATCCTGATGCTCCTAGGAAGGAGATTAATCATTTTGTATCTCATTTTTCCACTGGGGGTGAGTCAAGCAAGGATGACTGAAGTGACTTAGACACGTTCTTAGGACAGTGCCAAGAGGAGAAAGCAGCTTTCATAGGACTTAAAGGCAGGAGTGAGACACCAACTTGTGCAAACCGGAGATTCACTGAGGCTCATGAGGCAATGGAAAGTGTTCTGCTATTGCAGAAAGTAGGGACGGTCAGAAACATTTTATTTATTGGGGAGAAATGTTTCCATCAAACATTCCCTCAAGGTCAGTCCCAATCCTTAAAAAATATCTACCAGGATATTCAGCTATGAGCCTGGCAAGTATAATTTATTGCTCTGCTGCATGCAAAAAATCATAGATTCTAGATACTGATTTTATAGCACAGCATAATTTTCCTCACTATTGACCCTGTACTAACCTTTCACTGCTTCACAAGGGATAATTATCCATATCATTCCTTCCCTGACCCCAAGGGACTAATGACCTTATCACCTCCTCCTTGTTAACACATCCTCCCGCTCCTCATATATCCATTCTGCAACTGGTTGACATAATTAAGTTACACTCAGAGCAATTATTCCCGACATGTTCTTAGCTTGGAGTTTACTGCTTCTGTTTCAGACCTGCAGAAGGGTTTTTTTGCCTCTAAGATTGTCTGTTCTCCTAGCTCTGTCACTGACTTAATAAAAGATTATTGAAATACTATACCCACACGGGTCTTGCCTAGACAAATTAATCACCTTCCATCTGAAGGGGATGGAGTATAAGCCCTGCTTAAACCTCTAGCAACTGCCTGTTGCGGGAAGTAAATTGTGGTGGTCTTGCTTCAGTGGGTGCTCTGGAATACTGCGTCCAGCTGTTATAAAGACAGGAAATATTTTTCTCTCTCTTGATTTTACAGTAAGGTACAAGGAATCCTTGACTTTTTTCTTTGGAGGAAGAGTGACTGTTAATTGTTTCCAGAGCGAGACATGTCTTTGGAACGGACCCTGGAATTATCCAGCAAGGTACAGCAGCATGTATGCAAATTGCAGAGCTCCTTGGGACGTTCACAAATGTTTCCTGAGGACACTAGGTATTGGCTTGGTTTCTAGAAGTCGTGTCTTCTGCATTCAGCAGTTTGCGAAAAGCTGTGTAAGATAGAGAATGGCTTTGAGGTTCCCCTCTTGGAAGCAGGATGCTGGTTGAGGACTGGCAATTGGATACAAAACCATTAAATTACAAACACTTTCTGGTGCAGACCCAGTGTAGAACCTCTTTTTTTCTGCAGGATGTAGCGAAACAGTACATCTTCTGCAATCTTTCCACCACTGTGTGTGCAGCTGGCAGCTATCACTAGACTTGGTTCAGCACGAGATGTCCAAGACCTACATGTCTGCTTTGCCTAAAGTCAGGAGAGTTGATTTCTGACATCATCGTATGAAAATAAATTATGCAGATTGCTCTGGTCCATCCGGATTGTATGTGGATTAGTAAAGTCCTGCTTCCATTGCATTTGGTAGGAAAAAATCAGCACCTCCAGGGAGTGATTCATCATTAAGATTAGATTGCAAAAATCCTTTGTGACTTCAAGTGGTGTTTGCACTGGTGGCACAGTATGTCAAGGTCTTCAGACCATCAGGTCTCCACAGGCCTCCAGGAGAATAAATGAGTGTGTGAGCTTCCCACTCTCCCAGATAGGCTGGGTCTCCCTTCTTGACCTGGACCTTGAAGAGGTTTTAGGGCCTCCGTTCCCAATCTCTATGTGTGGAGGCACCTACATATTGCATAGTGGAGCCTACAGGGTCACCCATTTCGGTAACCATGAGCCACTAGTTCGACTCTGCCCATTTAATCCAGTTTAGCCCTTAACTGGCAGCAAAGCTATCCCTTTGCCTTCTCCATTCAGCAGTTACCTCAAGGGGACAAATTAGATATTTGAATAATTTCTAGCTCCATTGATAAGAGCCTAAGTTTATCGTTTGCCTAATTTAAGTGGCTCCATGCCTTATTTCCTAGGAGAACATAGTTGTCAAACAATGGACTGGGATAGGACTGTGCTCCACCTCTCTTGCAGAAGAATCCAACTCCATCTGTGCTGGCACAACGTATAGACAGGGATCCAGGACTCACAGGGACAGAAAGAGAGCAAGTGAAAAGGAGACTGGTGTTGCAGTGCGTGACAGAGGACACCTGGGTGCCAGACTTCTCTCTCAAGTGCTGTTCTGCACATGATGCTACATCTCTTTGATGCAAAAAGGCGTCAGCAAACATCAGAACCCAGCTGTTGGGAATCTGGCCCTTTCCTCCTGTGGGTGGACAAGAGGGAGGAGTGTACGGCACCTCGCTTAAAATCTTGTCTGTTCACACAGAAATTAGTCTCAGCCTGAAATTTCTTTCAAAAGAAATGAAAAACAGAAGAGGGAGAAATTGGCCATAGTGTGAGGGAATGAGGGAGAAGAAGAAAGTATAAAGAATGCAATAAAAAAGGAAAAGCTTTACTTAGAGAAATAACAGATTCTATATCTTCTCCTTCCTGGAGGCTTGGATCTAATGGTAATCTCATTGCCTTTGTTTCCTGCATGGAGGTCGGTATCTCTTCCAAGGCAATCACAGGCACTTTTTCCCCTTGCCTGGATCAGACCCACATCATCCATGGCCAGAGCAAATTCCTGATTCCTCCTCCTTCACTCTTCTGTCTCCTTGGTGGGTCAGGGATGTGCTTTCAGGAGAGAGCTGCAGACACACACGCACACACTCAGCTGCCCTTTTGCTCTGACAGGCCCTTTCCACCGTCTTGTGGAAACCTGACCTGTCCGCCAAGACCAATAATGAGATGGACATGGGAACATCCTAGCTGGCTACAGCACAAGAAAATGCTGTCTGTGTTCAGGGAGTGAACATCCAGCATCTTTTGTTCCTCTGCCTTGGGTGCTTTTCTTTCTTAGGAACATTCACGCCATGCAAATGTTATATCTCACAGGACAATGTATGGGATTTTCATGTTGCTTTCCCCAGTAGGTTTATTCCAGCTGCCATCAAATCACATAGAAAAAGAAAGCTTGAATGTCAGTGAGCATGAGGTTCAGATTTCATGTGAAATACAGGATGCAGACAAACACTTATCTAACCAGGGGGTGCTGAAACAGACAGAAGGACACTTCCTTGCACCCCTATATGACACTGGCCTGTTCAAGTGTCCTTGTGAGAGACCTCTATCCAACCTCCCTACTTAGTTTAGAATAAAACTCAATCTGCCCCATCACACTGTACTCACTGAAAATTTTTACTTGTTCAAGACTTGTTTGAAATCAAATTATGCTTTTCTGTATGAATCCTGTTTCCTGGAGTGGTTCTGATTTGCTGGGTCTATTTGGTTAATCCCCAAATCTCTCCCAACTCTCCTCCCATCACAGGAGGGAAACTGGTCTGCAGAAGGCTTTTGCCATTGGAGCATGTTTTTGTCCGCCACATCACAGTGCAAAATAGCTCTCGTCTCTTGGGGGAAAGGCTAAGGCAGCTGGGAAGGGGATTTCTGTTTGGGGAGGGGAGGAAGCAATGGGAAAGGAGCTGAATTTTTATTTCACATATGTAAATGACACAGAAAAATATGTGAAATGCTCAAGTTGGCCCACAAAAATGTGGCCTTAGTAACAGCTCTGCCACATATTGGTCTGGGGTATTGGCCATGTAACCAATCCCAAGGCTACAAGACATGGAGCACCTTCCCTTTCCTACTGATGTCTTTGCTGCTGCTGTCTTTTGTTTTTACTGAACACAGGAAGAACCCAGTTTCAATGGGGAACCTCTACAAATTACGAAGACAAAAAAAGAAAAAAAGAAGAAAAATAAGAAAGTCCTGGATATATAAACTGTTTGCTGCTGTGCCCTATGTTTCATGGATAAAAAAGAGAGGTCACTCTCATTCAGTTGTACCTGACTTTACTATTACAGTTTCAGGCTTTTGCTAGGATCCTTCAGGCTTATGTTTGCAAGAATGAACATTTGAAAACTCACAGCTGCAGAAAGGGGAAAGGAGATTCCCCCTGCAACGCCCGTAGCACTCATGGCAACAGTGCCCTCTCCCATGAATCGACACAACTCTCTAATCCCATAGAAAATTAATCCTGCAAAAAAAAAGTGGTGGGGGAGAGACTTTATTTCTGTGCTAATGTACCAAACTGGTCCACGGAAGGATCCAGTGATCACTGGAGCCAGCCCAGTGGAGCACGTGGGTGAGAGAAGGACCTTTTGTTTTGGGTGGCAATAAATCATTAAATTACTTCAGCTGCTCAGGAAACCGCAGCCACAGAGCTTTTATAGCCAGCTAACCCATGGTTCTTCTAAGGACCAACCTACATGCGCCACTCATCTGCAAGTTTCATTGATCTCGATGTCTATAATTTACCATCTCTAACTATACAAATCCTTTTGCAGATCACTGGTTCTATAAATCACTACAACACATGCTAAAAGCCCTGTTAACTTGAAGACAGAAATGTGTTTATTCGCTGCTTTACCTGTCATTACTCTTTGATAATTACTGGTAGCTGAGTAAGATATTTGTTGTTGCTTCATGGGATGTAAAAATGGAAGAAACTCTCTTTGTTCTGAAAGGAGGAAAAGCCATTGATTCCTAGTGATTATTTGGAGGAAAATGCATAAAAATAAGGAATTCCCAGTTGCTTCAGACAAAGTTACTTCCATTTCAGAAATCTCCAAGTGACACCACAGTTCTGGTTCCCAGATTGTACTGAACTTTTAACATAAATCTGTCTGGTTTATTTTCTGTGTGGCTTTTGTACAAAATTGTACACTGATTTTAAATATCAGTTTCTTAAAATCAGAATTTTCCCATATTAATTTGAGTCATAAAATTAGAGTTTTTCTAACCAAACAAGTCTTAATAAATCATCTCTATAAAGCGTCTACGTGGAAAATACACTGATCCCTATGAAAGACAAAATGATTCATCCTGTTTTAAGCAATAAGTCGAGCTCTAATCTTGGGATTTTAAACATAGCCTAAAGGACAAAAAAATCACCCTGTTTTCTCTGAGGAAAAATCAGCTCAACCTATCCCATTTCTGAGAGAGGTTTTACTAAGCTCTTCTTAATAAACTCAGTGAAGGAGACTCAACCCCTTTTTTTCAGAAATCAGCTACAAGACTTCATTCTTCTTTGAGATTTTTTGTTCATGATCTGTTTGTTCATTGGGGAGGGGGGAGTGTTTTGCATTGGGATTTTTACCCAAATTTCATGACTTTTTATCCTTATTGTGAAAGAGAGAGAGAATAGATGGTTTCCTTTCTTCCTAAATGAATCTTTCCAGTCTCAAATATATACTCTACTAATTAAAAGAATTCCAAGAAAAAATAGAGGAGATTTATAGAAGGTGCAATTCTGCAGACTTTTGTAAAGCTGTCAGAACTGGTAGACATTTTTCCTGCAGATGCTTCACACCCATCTAAACCAAAACAACTGCATAAATCAAAACAAATACCCCTTGCTCTTTGTCACAGACACAGTCATCAATGCCATAGGGTGACATTTCTTTGAAAAATAATTATTCTTAGTGAAAAAAAGCATATTTGGCAACACTGAAATAAGTTATGAATTCATATGGTTTTCACCAAACTACTTATAAAAGTCTACTAGTAGAAATGAAAAGGAAAGCCAGGTTACGCTGACATTTTTTAACTAAAGCTCTCAGGAACATGGGGGTTAATTTCAAAAACAGTTTTTAATTTGGGTGTACTTTGGTTGTTTTTTGCTTTTTTTAAAAAAGGGAATTAATCTAGAAATATTCAAACCCAAACACCTTATTTGTGATGAAACAAAATATATTGTTTCTCCTGAAAGACAAAAGACTCAATCTTCTGACTCACTTTCATCTCCTCCTTTCTCCAAATTATCAATAAATTAAAGAGGAGAAGCATAAGTCACTGACACTCTTGGCATTTTTTTAATTACTCTTTTTACATGATTCACACTCTCAAAGCTATAGGCTGGTCTTTTTCACAGAAGACAAGTCTGGATGAGGGAAGAAATGCAACGATCCCTGGTGCTAATTCTGGTTGGTGTCTTCTCCCTTATGGCAGAGGAGAGTGTGTGTGTGCTCACAGGTATTTATATGTGTGCAAGTAATTCCATGAGAAAATTAAAAGGAAAAAAACCCAACCTCTTCCTGCAAGGAGGGCTGGGAAAGCCCCATGCATTGTATCAAAAGTAACACTTGTGTGTAAAGTCTAAGGACATAAATCTTTTATTGTTATAACCAGTCATCATTAAATCAGTCAACAAGGTTATATAACAAGGAAATGAATTAGACCCTCTACTAACGTTTAAAGCAGAAGCCTGGAAAGTTCAACAACATTGAGTGGTCTGAGGCTTATTTCTTCCTTCTGCTCCACTGCTGAGTCTCACAGGGGGGATCCCCAACGCCTGCTCTGGGTTGTGAGAGACAAAGTGCTCATTAGGAGAGTTTTGCTGAGGGCAAACAGAAGGTCCAGTGGGGAGAAGAGCAACTCTTGGTCAGAAATATGTGCTTTACCAGAGTACTGTCTTCATCTTTTCTTGAGATTTAGGATTTCCCGGATTCCAGCAATGCTGAACCGCTAAACCCAGCTGAGAGAGCACCTTAAATCCAGAATGCCACAGACAGTAGAACTGAAAATAAAGTTGGAAATGGGTGAATCTGGGGGTATTTCCTAGCTTGGGATTTTTTGTCTTCATGTGTGCTTGTGTGTAGCTTCAATCTTCTCCAGCCATGAAAAATGGGACAAGGCCATGCCCCGTCACATTGTTCTATTAAGTAACATTGGCAAAGAGGTTCATATATCATCTACAAGAAGGTCCCATTGTCAGGGCTGGGAA
>JAOXNO010000013.1:2034553-2045922 GCA_028565335.1 Limnodromus scolopaceus
ACATTGTTCTATTAAGTAACATTGGCAAAGAGGTTCATATATCATCTACAAGAAGGTCCCATTGTCAGGGCTGGGAAACAACATGTCCCCCATGAACATCTTCTCCTGGTCATTGCTTAGCTCCACAGTTCTCTCTTGCTTCAAGACTCCAGTTACCAAAGGATCCATTCACCTGCCAGGTCAAGGCCCAAAGCATCAGGTCTGTGACAGGAGACATTTTCATGAATCTCATGTTTCCATTGATCTGTGAGTGTTAGGAAGCTGTATATGGGTATACACATGGCATCCTACTGCATGTCCTATTCAATACGTTGGCTATGTTGGGCTTTGTCCATTCTTACATTTTTGGCTGAGTTTATTCAGTGTTTTGGATATTTTTAAGAGGACCTAATAAGAAGAAAAAGCATAGGACTGAAATCTTCATAGCCCAGGATTAGCCAAGCCAGACAAAACATTATTTTCATCTTAAGTCTATTGAGGTTTAGGAATCTATTCATCTTACATATTGATACTTATGCTCAATGTTATGATCTCTCCCATGGTCTCTTGTTTTATGTAGATCAAAATCCTCTAATTGGTTTAGGGATTGAGGTTTCACTGGCCTCAGAGGCAAAACTAATTGTCTCCCATCATCTTATGAAGTTTGCCGCTCCCTTGGGATGCTGTAAAGCATTTGAAGTGCCACAGAGTGATGATGAACTGACAGAGAAATTACTCATCTATGTTAGTTTAAGAGCTAATGTTCAGGGAAAACTAATTCTAAAGAGTCTCTTGGGACTTAGCAAGTAATGTAAGGCTACAACACACCAGTGTTAGCAAGCGAGGCGCTTTTGGAGACTCATATAGCAAATTTGGAACTCCCGATGCAAGGACTTCTTAAACTGAGATTTGTGGGTGAACTGTGTCCTTTGAATGGGCAGCTGGAGGCCAGCTGGGATGCCCTATGGTACTGGAAATGGCACCAGACACCTATATTTAGGCAGAACCCCTTCATTTGACAAGTGTAAATTTCCTAATCTCCAAAACTGAGTGATCCATAAGAAGCCATAGCACATCCTGCTCAGCCTCTAGCTGTTCCTTGAGAACAACTCTCATCACTCCTGTGTCATACCTGCCAGCCCTGTGCAGATGCTACAGACACCCAGAGGTATCTCAAATGGCTCTCTATATCTGAGATTTGGCAAGCGTATGCAACCTTAAGTTTCTAATTAAAGTGTCTATGGGTTGTTTTTTTGGCATAGCAGAGAAAAGCAATCCATCACCCATGTCTAAAACACTTAGAATTGAATAGATCAGCCTCTGGAGGTACCAGTTTCTCTCCCTGTACATTAAAAGCAGCCTAGATAATTAGGACACAATCCAGTTGCCTAAGCACAGACATCTCATGCTATATAAGTTGCCTGGGGGTGTCTGAGAATACAGACATGGCTGGCAGGTACAACTCAGGACCAATGGAAGATCTAAATCCTTCTCCAATGGCAGATGGAGACCAGATGAGTTTGCTAAGGACTCAAATGGGACTAGGCACGTAAAGCTGAACCCCTAGTTTAGGCAAATGCATGATTTTTAAGCAGTGATAACGAGGTGGAACGAACCCATCCTACAGAGACTGAACAGTTTTCCCGATCCCCCTGTTATTACCCCTTCCCTTCCAAACCAGAGCAGCCCGGACACTTCAGTCTGGGCTCCATCTGCTGCCAGTGATTCATTGCACTCACCACCGCACCCAACGCACAGGATGCATCGTGTTTCATGGGTTTTTCTGAGAGTTTCACCACTCGGATAAAGGAATCCTTCGCCACCGGAGCACCCATGCTCTCATTTTGCACCGGGATTACCTGATGCACGCAACACGACTACAGGCTTCCCGCTCTCTCTGCAAATACACAGCTGTGAGACGGATTGGAAATAAAAAGCCTTCTGGTAGTAGTTTGATTTTATTTTTTTTTTTTCCCCATTGCAAGCCTAAAATTTAGCACTGTTTTTCATATTAAGCCTGTTTGGGGGTTTTGTTTTTCTGTGTATTCAATCATACAGCAGGTTATGCGCTTACAAGGAGTTCATGTTAAAAGGCCATAAAAATGAAAAATTAGCGTCGTCTTCACAGACCCAATGCAAATAGCAAAAACTTAAAAAAAAAAAATAAAGAATAATTTAGCTGCCTGTGTTCTAGCAGAGGATAATTTGGCTTCTTCTTAATGCTTAAGTTATGCATTGATTTGTATCTGAATTTTGCACAGAAGTTATGCAACTCCCTGGATAGTGCTTAAAGCTTAAAGTATGAGGTGGTGACAAATGCTGGAAATGACATAGGAGGAAAAAATGGACTTTGGTACGTGAGCCATCAGGTTGTCTTGAGAGCAATACATTTTGGAAAGAAATGACGCAGACAGGAATGACCGTCTTACATTCTGGTTTAGCTCCCTGTGGAAGTATGTCCCGCATATTGCATATAAAAAGGAGGAGGAGGGAGAAATACAAATTATTGCTGACGTCTACTCAAAAAATGCGAGATCCCAAACTAATTATGGCCAGATGTTGAAGTATAGAATAAGAAGGAAAATCTCTTTTATTCTCACTAAAGGTAGCAAAATATGTAAGCGTTTCACATCGGCTGCAGCTGAGTGGGAAATCTAAGTTTTTTCCAAAAACTGCAGAACAATTTGAATGAACACATGGACTTTTGAAGTCTAGTCCTGCTAAAGGATTCAAGATTCTTGACATGAATAAATTAAGTATATATAAACTTGACTTTCCAGGAATCCTGAGAATAAAATTGACTATTTTAGTCTGGAGGACTTGGGGGGGGAGGGGGGGGGGCTTGGTGTGGTTTTTGGTTTCTTTTTTAAGTTGATAGGTGCTTTTTCATGGAAATCAAGTTTTGTTTGTTTGTTTATTGAAGAAAAAATATCTTAATTTCAGTGACTTTTCCTTAGGTAAGGGAAGCTTACTCATCACTTTGAAAAGGATCCTGTCCACAGGGGAACAAAATGGCAATACAACATAGCAGTGAACAAACTGGCTTTCAAATAGTTTGTTCACAACATCCCCTAGGTTTGGTCACACTATTTCTCCTTGTTTCTCAAGCACAATTTTTAAGGTACTTTGACATACATACTGCTCTTGCAAACCAAATATCAGGACACAGGCCAGATACCTTAAAAAGAACTTGTCTGTGTTGCTGCAACCAGTGCAATATAACCTATCATCAACCCACTAAGACAGAGATTTTCATGACCAGTATCAATTTATTTAGGCTGCCAAATCATTTGCACTCCATCCAAAATATATTACCCCAACAGTTATGCTTTTATATGGGAGCAGACTCCTAAATCTCCTCTACAGACTCTACCCACTTCAGAGGGTCAGAAGCCCCCCTCTCCATCGTCTAAGTCATCATGTTATCTTACCCCTCCAAAACTGTGATCATAAAAGTCTCTTTCCACAACTCTGGTCAGCAGTGCTGTCATCTCCACTTAATTCTCAATACACCCCTTCTCAATGCTTTATGTCTTAACAGCAGAGGTTGGCAGTTGCATTTCAGTATGGATTCCATACTGAGACACTCAAGTTAGTAGAATAAGGCACATACTAAGTATAATTCCATGATTACCTATTTCTGTATGGATATCCATAGGAAGTTTCTTCAGCCAGTGTGTCTATTCACCCCTCCAGCTGTAACACTCAAGAGTTGAGCTAAATTAAGATCCAAGTTCTATAGAGCTTGAAAGGTACTTTGGTGTTAATGACATAGGTCAAAGTGTGTCCAGGTGAAGACTTTCTAGGATCGAGACCAAGGTTTGCAGAGACTAAGACCAATCAGATCTTCTGTCCGTGTGAAAGCAAAGTTTAATTTTAAAATAGCTTTATTTCAGTGCCCTTTCTACTCTTATCATGTTTTGATTATTAAGGGAAGGTTATTAAGGGGAGGAGAGATAAAAATGACTCAAAAGACATCCAAGATAACAGAGTTCAGAAGATCACAAACATCAAACTGATTTAGCACTTGATTCTGTCTTTTCCTTACCTAACCTTTTCAATGTAATCCCTTTCCAACAAAGTATCATAAAACAATAACGTTTAGGTGTGTAACACTGGCAAAGTAAAGCAATCCTTTCCATCAAATGCTGCAGACAGTTAGCCTAACAAAAGAAACTTCTGGAGGCAACGTCCAATAACTTCCAGGTTCCAGCAATGTTTTGAAACCTAGTGGCAGCTGTAGTTTTCTGGAGCTCCAAGAAAAACCCATCATCACAGCAAAACCACCACAAAACACTTTAGATGGAGTCACTCTTTCCTAACTGGTAGGAATTTGCTCCAAAACACCTTCTATTACAAGCTAAAATGAAACAAGGACCACCTTCTAGACTTGAAGCCAGCTGGCAGAGACCAGCTCCTATCCCAACAGCCAGCCTCTGCTACTGTTCGGAGATGGAGTTGTGTTGAGGATGATTACTGGCCCATACTACTTCTTGGCCCACATCCAAAAATTGTAACAAAAATGAATCTCACAAAATATCTAGGTGTGGATAACCCAGGCCTGTTCCCAGGCAACACTGAATGTTTAACAACCTGGTCACAGTCTGGGAAAAGAGTTTTTGTCGTGTGTTCCACACACAGAAGACTATTGAAACTCAGTCATATCTGTAAATAATCCCAAGCAGGTGCCACATAAGTGTGTGCTGAAGTGTACTGGAGATCTGTAACCTCCCATTCATGCTGCCAGATATGGCAAGTGCACTCCCAGTGCACTTTTAGTAAAAATGTGAAGCAAGGACTGGCTTTCTATTTGCCAGGAATTGGAATTTCATGTTTCCTGTTTTATGATCTGCCTTTCAGAAGACAATTTTACAGGGCTTTTGGCCACTTACCCCTGTACTGTCATTTCAGAAGAGTAATGTTAATGGGTAAATCTGATAGAACATCTCTTTTAGGTACTGAATGCCAGCATTTGACTACAATAAATTTACTTTCTAAGAGCACAAGATGAACATTTACCTTGGAAACCCTTTTTAATTTGACATCCCTGGCCAAATTTTTCAAATCTAAGCAATAACGTCAGGATAAAGCTGTGACTTAAGATGAACCAAAGCTCCACACTGTTTCAGGCTCACCTGCAAAAAGTATAGAAGATTATATCTCATGAAAAAAATAAGAGTGAGACAAGTAAAAAAACTGACAGAATGAAACGGGACACATTCATAACAGGGGAAAAAAAAAATCAATGTTTTATCATTGACTAGAGCTACAAAAAATCTATTTTAGTGATAAGCACTTCCCCAAACATTTCAGAACATAATCTAGAATTCCTTGTATTCAACAAAATAACCAGATTTGTTGTGCTGCCATGAAGATGTCCTCCAGCAATGAACTGGAAAACCGCAAAAATGCAGAAGCCTTGGGTAGCGATGTCTACACAAGACAAATGCTAACACGCACTTTAGCCAAGAAGTTGGTGACATTTCTCAAGACAAAAAGTCACATCTTGCTGTCTGAGCATATCTTTATTACCAGTGTATCAGTTTGCGGTGTGCCTTGGGCACTTCATAGTTTCTATCCTGCCCAGAGCTTTTGTAAGTGATAGGAAATATCAAAGTTCTTGTCAGCCCTAAATTTGCGGCAAGGTAAAAGTTTCCTTTTCTTTCATATCAATAAATAGATTAATTATGATAAAGGGCGCAATAAAGATGATAAGCAGAACAAAGCTCACTCAGCATTTTAGCTGTTTTTGGTGTTTCACCCGTGGGAGCCAAAACATAATGTTCAAATAGCTGGGGGAGAACCAAGTTGCCTTTTCCAATATGGAGCACTCCTCTCTTTGCCTTCCATCCTGCTTCCAACTCTGCCACATGAATTCAGTGGAAGAGAAGCATGGATAAAAAGAAAGAAAACTCAAACAGCTGTGAAGTTGTTTGAGAACACCATAAAATGTATCCCATTTTACAACAGGTCATTATTTTTTTCAAAGAACTATCGCCACTCCGGGTTGATTTTATGACCCTTTCTCTGCCGCTTCTGATGAGGGAAGTTATTGTAGTGATAGAAACACTACAATCACCTCGGATTAGACAAGTCAGAGCATGTTAAAAAGCACTGTGGTACTTTGCCCGCTTTTTTTAAAGCCAATGAATAACCTGGCTGGCAACAGTCCCAGCTTTGCCTTAGAAAATAGAGAGGAATGCATCTGTGTATTTTCTTTCTCTCCTGGTAATTCCTTCATTAAGATGCTCTTCCACGTTCAAAATGTTCCTTTGTTCCTTCATTTAGGAAGAATTTTTTGTTTTTCAGAAGTATTTCAGCAAACTCAGTATCTATTTTTCTCCATTAACTTACAGGAAAGGGTAGGTTGACTAACTCAGGATAAAATCATAGAATTGTTTAGGTTGAAAAAGACCTTTAAGATCATCGAGTCACAGCATTAATGTAGCACTGCCAAGTCCACCACTAAACCAGAGGATGTAGACCTCTCCACCTGAGTTTGTAAAAGATGGTTCCTACTGAACAAGTCAAAATCCCTACATTAAACAGGTGAAATTACAGGCAATATGTTGAAATTAGGAGCAATCAGGGTGTGCAACTTTCAGCCCCTAGATGCTTTTCTGAATTGAGAAGCCACAGAGGGCACCAGGTCTAAGCTTGCATGTAATATGTGACCATAAAATAGATTTTACTCCCTTATTCCCACTGAAAATCAGGAAAACTTAGGTTCATGTTGCCCATACACAATCCCATGATCTAGTGCAAGAAATTAAAGGAGGAGAGCTTTAAGGAAATTTTTATTCCTTGTGCCCATAAGTAGTAATCTATAACTAGTGAGAGGAAAATAGGTTTGAACTAAAAAAAATTTTAAAAAGTAAAATACCTAAAAAAAACCCCCAAAACCCAAAAGCAAACAATAAAAACTCTAACTGCAAATTTTTATTTTGGAAATTCTTAACGAGTATATTTTCTTTTTGTGGGTCAATTTTCTTCTCCTTCTGTTCTACCCCTTGTCCAAATCTTGGCTTCATATGAGACTAAAGAATTTTATCTCAAAGTTACTGAGAAAATCATGGACAGAAGGCACGGGAAATTGCATAAAAATGATCTCATCCTTCTGAAATTTCAAAGTTATGTTGAAAGTGTATGATAAATAGATAATGTCTTGCCCTTTAGGAACATAGACATCAAGGAATAAACACTCAAAGAAATTTAAGCACTTGGCTTCCTGTTTAATTCCCATTCAGTGAAAGTCACTATATGAAAGTTAGTGCCATATGAACGGCTGAAAGTCAAGGGTAAATTGTATCTGGTCATTGAGACCACCTCTATACATTCAATATACACTCAATATAACCCCATTTCTGAGCCGTTTGACATCTTCATCTTAGACACTCCTGACTGTAGTGTATGTTTTTTATAAGACCAACTCAATGGCTTTATTTTAAACTCAAGCCCTAATTTTAATAGAACTAAGAATAGGAACCCATTTTCAGGTGAAGATGCCTGGGGTGGATGAGAAGGATTACAGCTGCACTGCAAATTGATGACAAAGATGAAGACTCAAGGGTCCGTACTTTCCAAGCCCATCATTAATGCACACAGATAATGTCATATTGAAGTTCAGGCTCCAAATCGTCTCCATGCAGATTTCTCTCCCAGTACTAATGCCCAGGTGATGGTGAAGCCATGTTTTGTTTAATCCCTACAGGTATGCAACAGAAACTTTCACTGACAAAATGGATGCCATGCCAATGACTTACAAAAGACCAAATAAGAGCCCACTAAGTAAATTCTTTCGTCCTGTGTACTCTACTTATCAATAATTTCAGAACTGAAATATAAAAGTTTCAGATCTTACCATGAAAAGGTATTTTAGGTTCTTTGCAAAACTCCCTTTTTCTTTTGAAAAGGTTACAAGTCTTTAAAAACATTTCACTGAAAATGATGAGGGTTTTTAGCTCACATGTAATGCTTCTTCACGTCACAATTATTATATAAATTTAGAAGTAATTTTAAGCATCTCCAGTTTGGATTTTTCTGCAGTACTGCTCCAGTTCCTGAGTACTTAAGCAGAATATCAATTCCTTCAAAATCACAGGAAAAACAGGCAACTGACCCCCTTCCGTTTTTTTTCCTTGAAATGTGAAGGGGATCCACTTTTTGTATACCCTTAAAGTGATATGCTGAATTTCAGCTATTTCTTTGCTTCTTCTAGATTTTGCTGTGTGTGGCCACTTCCATATTCACATCCTTGATTTGCCAAAAGATTTACAAGGTGAAATGGATGCTGTACAATAAATGGTCTAAATTACTGTAAAGCTCTAAAAAGGTCCCCCACAAAGTCATAAAAATGATACATCTGCCTGTGACATTCCTGGGCCTTTTCCATCCAGGCAAGTGGAGCTTTTGTTCAGCAATAATTCATGCAAACCTCAATCGTAAATATGCACTAATCGGTGTTGATAGTTGCTCAACTGGATCATAATTTTCAACCTTAACTTCCCTTTATGGTCACTATTTTAGTTTGAACATCTGAGACTGAATTATTTATAAAGCTATGAAAGAACTAACTCCTAGGGAAAGATAATTCTGATGATCAAACAGCTTTGGAGAAGACACACTACAGGTGACCTGGCATCTTAATTCAGCACGGTGCAGACTCAGCAGATTTGTATGAAATTCTCTGGGGAAACTGATAAGATAAATCAAGTAAAACATGAGTTTGCTTCATGCCCAGCCCATCTGATGGACCCAGAGGAGCTGAAAAATTACTGAGTAAGAATAATTCACAGATGAAAGGAGGCTATAGGATAATTTATAACAAAAGCCCTATTTTGACTAATAATTCTGCTTATCATGTTCATACAGTAAAAAGCCAACGAGGTTAATACTTCCCAGTTTGGCTTTAATGCTGAAAGTTCAGATGTGGAGGTCTAAATACAAGAAGTACGAGATTATCTTGCCTCATTTTATCAAAAAGTTTATTATATTCTGTAGGATATGGGCCTATAATTCACCTTTAACCACTAGAGAGAAAGACAGACTCCCTAGAAGGCAATTAAGAAAGGAGAATAACTGAAGGAAGGTTCCAGGATTATACATTTCAGCTGCTTCGCTCTTGTGGCATTTCTACTTGGCCATTTTTTTTCATAGCTTTAGATTGTTTTACCTTCTCCTGTATCTGTGGTTTAATTCTTTAAGGATAGGCAGAACAGCAATCTATTGTACCTCACACAATCAAATTCATTGCTGAAGCAATTTGGTTACAGACAGACGGACAGGAGAACTGAGACACCAATTTGGAATATATTTAATCAGTTTAAAATAGGAGATCAAGAGAAAATTTGGGGGGGGAGTAAATTCTGAAACTTATTAGCAGAAAATATTTTACTCTTGAAAATTGGCCTTTGGCCCCAGAATTAGGTACTTCACAGGAATATACTGATTTTGCAGAATGGGAGAACAGAACAGAATGGACTACACTAACTCTTACAAAAATAGATACATATTTGTACTGTTATATTCAAAAGAGAATCATATTTTAGAAGCTTATGACATGGGACAAAAAATAATTTCAGAACTTTGTAATTACATGACTATTTGACACACAGAAGGGAATAAATCCTTCATTCCTCTACTGAGTAGGAACTTCTACAGTATCAATATCTACACCTAAGAGAGCTGTCCTAGGGTTCCTCCTCAGTCAGCAAAGTCAGTGGAGTAAAGTGCATAATTCATCTAATTCTAAAATAAACCTCTACAATGGATCAGATAAATCACACTTTAAAAAAATCATACATGTCTATAGTGTTTATAAAGGAAGGCTAGGATGATGCATGTCAGCAGCTTGTACCTATAATGCAGATACCTAAAATTAAATTAGATAAATCCTAGTTATTACATATTTGAGCTTTCCTTCTTAAAAGAGAACTAGCACTGTGACCCATTCAACTCAGTATACACAAATACAACAATTTAATTTTGCAGTGATTGGACTCAGAAACTGGGGGTCTATGCCAAGATGTCAACGGCTTCTTTCAGAAACCCAAGAAAATCCATTCCCTCCTTTGCTCCTCTTGGATAAAAAAACTGGGATTAATAAAACACTGTATGATGTTGCTGAGATTAGACAATTAAAAGATGCTTTTCTTCACATAATTTTATCGTATTAAAGGATTTATCCCAGTTCCTTTAAATACCTGTCTTGAAATGTGGGAAATTATCTTATGGAGTTATCTATCTTTATGCAAAACATATTGGCTTAGGCTACTTATGAACTGAATACATTCTCTAACTTTTAGAGGCATGAATTAGGTGACATGAATCTAGGAGTGTAGTGTGTATATGGTTTAGCTTTTGGGGCTTTTAGTGCAATAAGGTGTCAGATGTAGCCGAGGGCCTTAAAAATGTAATTAAAACACCACCACCATTAAAATCCTGACCTAATTTAAAGAACTGCATAGCGACCATATGCGTTTTGTTCCACACTTACTCGGAGTTTGAGATTTGCTGTGCCCAAGGGTGCCACAGCAGCTGGGAAAGGAGTGAAAAGGGCTCGCTAACTACAAACCCAGACTGTTATGACACAAAAGATCTAAATGTCAAGAAACAGGCATTACGGAAGTCGGGAAAAAACAGGATGAGTCAATCCCCAAGGTGAAAGAATTCAGCCAGATTAATCAATTGA
Organism: Limnodromus scolopaceus; assembly: GCA_028565335.1. Taxonomy (NCBI): domain Eukaryota; kingdom Metazoa; phylum Chordata; class Aves; order Charadriiformes; family Scolopacidae; genus Limnodromus; species Limnodromus scolopaceus. Next base: position 2,045,223 of record JAOXNO010000013.1, read on the forward strand.
TTCCGCAAAGACAGGAATACTCAGATTATTCCTATAACATAAAACCAGACATGAAAAAATGCAGTAACATTTATTGCAACTGAAAGAAAAGGTTAAAAATGAGCCATAAGGAAATTATGACATTGTCTGTATTGCCAAACCTGGAAATTTTATTGCAAGTCTTAAAATGCTTGGTATCTCTTTTTTAAAGCCTTATATCTTGGTGATTACATGGAACTTGTGATCTTTTCCAGATAATTTTGGAAAAAAGCAAAGTCCTAAATTTCACAAAGAGGTGACCAAAACAGGAGTAACCATGTTGCTAAACAAAAAAATTCCATGCAGCTGGAAATTCTAACATTTGAAAATATGCTTTCATGTTGAAATAAGTCAGTGAAAAAGAGAAATTTATGGATAAATAAACGATCCTGTAGACAAGCAAGGAAAGAGAACAGGTTGGAACTATTTATTAGCAAGGAAGACTGAATATAATATGAGAAACAGAAATATTGAAATAAGATGATCAGTTAGCATGAATTGGCACAAACTGGAAGTCGGCAGCATTGCTCCAATTTACACCAGCTGAAGAGGTGGGTTTTTTCTGATTTCCAGAGTAATGTGGCATAAAAGCCATGCATGTTACACCATGTCTTATAGTGAATGTATAATTTTGTGTATTTAGTTGGCTTTCTCTAAACTACTACTTTCCAACCATAAAGCT
>JAOXNO010000013.1:2047339-2077768 GCA_028565335.1 Limnodromus scolopaceus
GAAGAGAAGAGAAGAGAAGAGAAGAGAAGAGAAGAGAAGAGAAGAGAAGAGAAGAGAAGAGAAGAGAAGAGAAGAATGGAACTGATACCCATATCTCACTTAGCTGGTGTATACAGTGGGGGTCTCTCACAGAGAGACTGAAAGCCTACATATAGAGTTCCTGTAGAATTTCATCTTCCATTTTGTACCTCCTAATAGAGCTCAAGACTCTCTCCCACTCCCAAACCTGTGCTTCCTGTGCTTTGAACTTTCATGACACATTTCATTACAAATAACAGCACTTGTTGCCCCTGTGGATTTGAATGTCATGAGGACAAGATTTTATAAATGTGGTATTCTTGTCTCTATGTCCTGTAACTCACATGCTCTCACTCATGCTCTCTCTTTCCTACTGTACAGCCAAAGATAGCTCATCCAAGTTAGTCAGGCAAAGCTGGAGACCAGGGACCTCAGCAGGAGGTGGTGAGCAGCCCACAAAATATGCAAATGTTAGTCTAGCCATACAGTGATAGACACATATGGCAGACGGTTAACCCAGAATGGTCATTGGTATGATCTGGTAGAAACATCTAGCATAGGTCAACCATGTTATAGTCTGTGTGTGGATGGGTGGATGAGTGGGAGGAAACAAAGGGCACATCTTAGAAAAAGCCACATGAACAATGTTGCAGCAATACAAAGATGAAAGATAAAGGGCAATTGGCCATGGAAATCTGAGGCTGTCTCCCACGTTTCAGGGAACACAGGAGCATTGCTAACTATGGGGATAGAGGAAACATCTTTCTCCTACAGGCAGATGGAGAGAATTATGCCAAAATTGTGATGCAAAAAATTACTTGTTTGGGCAATCCAGTACCGGATGACATTCTAGAAGGGATTCCAACCTGTGGACCTGACAGCTACAGCCATCACTGTATTTGCAGGCAATCTTTGTGTTTCATCGTGGATTCAGTGTAGGTGTTTCCATTTGTATCCGATATAAACCTCACTCTGAATCTTGGTGACGGTTACAAGTGGTAGATCTGAGTCACTTTTTGGCTTGCTCCATTCTGAGGTCAGAAACAAAAGCATGGTCGCCCTGGGAGACAGGTAATCCAAGACATATCATGATAAAATCTATCCTCATTATTTTTAGTTAGAGGGCTTTGAGAGTTCAAGGACTATTTTAAGTCCTTCTACCTTTAGGATTTTACTGGAAAGCATGGATTGAAAGTTCAATTCCTCTATGATACCTCTGTGGTCAGGTTTTAGTGAGCTGAACTGTGCTATAGAAACACCTCTTTCTGCAATGTTTATAAAAAACACTTAGGGTGCTTGTTCTCCTTTATACATGGCTTTTAAGGTTTGTATAGTGAAAGTAAATAATTGAAGTACTCACTGTATTTAGGGACCATCCATTCCTGGTCCGTGCCAATATCTACCATAGGTTTCTACATGTGAAGCAGCTGTTAAAACTTTTATCATAATGACTGAAGATCTTGCCCATACTGTCAGCAGAGTCTAGGAATGTACTGAATGCTTCAGTCCACAAGAGCAAAAGGCCACTATAAGTCCTGTGTCATAACTACCGTTATATTTGCACACGTCTTGGATGTCACCTGAAAGAACACTGGATGCCTCTGTTTAGGTAAATCTTATTTAAAGCGTCTAGGCTTTCAGTAACCCAATGGAGATAGAGCCAGCGGAGTCTAGGGAGATGTTTACCTGGCCAAGCAAGTGGGCTTAATTAATTTTCCTATCATAGAAGCATCTAGGGCCATTTCAGATATTCTTGCATAGCTGGGACACCCCAGTCAAGTTGCTAGATGTGTCATAGGACCTGTAAGAAACTTGTGCCTTTACAGAATTCATGCCAAACTCCATACCCAACTCAAATGGCAGAAGATACTTGTGAGTGGGCAACTGAATGAACCTCTGGATAACTAGGACAAAATGAACTGAAGAATTCTCTAGACTTTATACCTGCTTGCAGCACCCACATTTTTATGCCTCAGTCTGCAGCCTGAATTCCAGCACAGGCAGGGAGCCCCAGGATCCCTCTTCACAAACTTCCCCATGAAAAGCAACCAGCACCCTCTGGCTACACCTGCACACTGTTTTAAAACCCTTCTGTGCATTCTCTTGGAAAATAGACCTGATCCTTGTAGCCAAGAATTTGACTTTTCAGGCCTGTTTATCTCTCAGAGCATGTTGTGGTCATGGTTTGAGGAGCACATCACGCGATGAGGATAGGCTCACTCTATGTCACTTGATAAAGACTGGCTGTGTATGTTCACATTATGAGGAAAGGACTTAAGTGAAGTATCACAGCTGGAAAAGGCACTTTCCGAATAAAACTGTTCTCTCCAGAGCCCTGGCTGCTTCCCTCTCATAGCCTGACTCCAAACACCCGGGCACAGGTGGCTGGCAAAGCTCAGAGCAATGTGACCCGCTGTGATCAATACAGAGTCCTGGAAGACCTTGGCAAATGTTACTGCAATGGATGCAGGTGTAACTGTGGGGGCAATTGAAACAGGAACTACTTGAAAGAGGCTCATACACCTTATTGTGGACTTGGAAAGTCTGTGGACATAACTTGTGAGAACTTTTTTAGGAGATCTTTCTCATTATTTTTTTTAATTTGAGTAAAAGCAGTTTGCCCTTATGTGAACAGCCCGATGTCAGCCTGATTAATAATGTCAGGGGAGAATACGAATTCAGAGAAAAGGTTTTCCTCTTGGCCTGAGATGGGACTGCAGTTCGTCTTCCACAGTTTGCATGAAGGTTTTGGCTGTCTCTGACAGCGCCCAGCTGGCTATGATTGGTGATGTTTCTTTCCTTGGTGGGTGGCTCCAAGTGTCAGATTGGGGTGGAATCAAGGCTTTGGAACACATGCCAAAGCCTTAATTTAGCTGGGATGAGCTCAGAGTAGTTCCTTTTGAAATGCTGGAGGAGCAGAAGATGACTGTGATGTAACACAATTTCTCTTTATCAACGGGGAGAATCCAAATGATCTTGTGTAGTGCTGGTGTCCCACTATTGTAAAGGAAAGCTGCCTTTCCTGTAGAACCAGCTTTTCCCAGTTCTCTTCTCACTTCTCTGCCTAGCAACTTGTTTTTCCCTCCTCAGCCCTCCCAGCTTCTCCAGCCACTGTTGTTTCACTGTCTTCCTCATCCTCCCCCATCAGCATCATCTTAGCTAACTTCATGCCCTGTCATTGGGTTATTTTCAAGAGTCTACACCAGACAAGTCACTCAGGGACAATGATGTAGGCTTGATTCAGTCATCCATGCACTCATGCACTGGAATCCTCTGAGATGTGTAAGGTACTTTGAGTACATACTTGTGTCTGGCAGATTTGACACCAGCCCTGTGTTCTTGTAGAGCAACGGATGGAAGCCAGACAAGATATTCTGAGGCATCTTAAATGGGATTAGATACCTGTCATGGCCTGTTGAATTGGGTACCCTTCATACATCCAGTACAATGCAGCTTAGCACTTTAATTTACATTCCTGGGAGAAACTGTTGGCTAATTAACCAGCTGTCACAGTAATAGTGGTCTGCAACCAGTAATGTACTCTGAGAGGAAAATGATAATCTTAATCAATGGAATTTTCCATGTATCCATCTCTCTGTACAAAGTAAAACAAAAATCACAAAATGGCACATCAACGCTTCCCATCTAATTGGCAGTAACCTGCTAACAATTCTTTCAAACTGTCTTTTTTACTGTTAATCAATTGTGGAATTGGCTCTGCAGCAAATTCCATTTATTGCCCCTTGTGTCATCACTGGCATCCTAGACATCGATACTTCAAACTCTCTGTGCCTTGGTTTCCCATTCTCCTATCCTTACTAATTTAAGAGTAACCCTAGTTCTTTAAGCTCTGATCCACCAAACCACTCAGCAAGCACTAAATCCTCATAAAGTTCTTCTTGTGTCTGCATACTTTGTTTAATAGGGGTAGATTTAGGCATATTACATAGAGGAAAATTCATGCTTAAAAATTGTATTTAATTGATGACTGAGAAAGGAAATTCCTTAGGGTCAAGTCTGTCTTTTATTCTGTGAGGACAGCACCATCATTATAAAGTCTGTAGCCTCACAGCAGCATAAACAGCAAAATATTATTCTTACATTTCAGAGACTGGAAAATGCCACTCAGAAGGATATATATCAGTTAAGCGGGGATGTACAGCATGTTCTTTGCCGTGTGGTTTTGGGATCGGTTTATATTTCTCAAGTTAATGGGTCAATATTTCTAGAAATGCTGTTCCGCCGGCTAATAAATCTCACTGTCTGTAGGGTTTATCCCAGAATAACTGCAGTCCATATTCATCTTATTACATTCCTTCCTTGCGTGATCCCATCTCTCTGCCCAGTTTTGAATACCCCAAGCAAGCCCACAGATGTGTGCATTTCCTCAGTGATACGAGTGCAGTCCACAGATATTTGCTGTCCACTGCAAATAAGCGAATGTGACAATGAAAGTTCTGACGCGCATCAAAACACCAATGTCAGTTTGGTTCAAATCCCCTCTGGGAAAGCCCGGATTCCAGTATAAGCTTAGGTTTGCTTATTAATTCATACCTTTGCACAGTGAGGGCTCAGGCTTTTATCTCGGCTGTTCCACTTCCTCATTATAGGGGATTAGTCAAATCACATCAGCAAATGGATCTGCCTCGCTGGCCCTTGGTAGTGTGAAACCTTCATGAGGAAGAATTTTAGGATGTGACTCTGAGTCAGAAGACTTGCTCCTTGAAGAAGAATTGACTAGAGCTGTGTGAAACTTGGCAGATCAAAATCTCAGAGGTTGTGCAAAGTTGAAAAAAAAAAAAAAAAGAGAAAAATTTTAAAAAATCATGACTTTGTTTGCATTTCTGGAGTTTCTCAAGAGATCCTGTCTATGGTGAGCTCACAAGAAGAGTCTGTTGGCTTTGAGCTGTACTTTGCAAGTCACAGGTATGTTTTTAGAGGAAAGAAACTTCATTGCCAGGTATTGGTTGGGGCCTGTAGAGATCAATGAATTTTCAGATGTGCCAGTGCTTCCTGGGGCAAACATATTCATGTTTGTGACTTGCTCCTGCAAAAAGGGGGACAATTGTTCTTTCTTATTTATTTTGATGGCAAGACTCTTCAAGCTTCAAGTCCTAACTCTTATTTTGAGTTAGTGCACTGCTGACCAGCAAGAAACCTGTGTATCTCAGACATGGCACTGAAAAGTTGTTATTGTACACTTAAATAAAAAATGAACACTTTGACCCAAACACTATTTCAGTTTTGCTCCATTTGAAAATCCTCTGACTTTTCTTTGTCAAATGAAGCCAGGTTTGAATTTGATGACAATGCTTGTATGTAGTTCATCTCTTTCTATGCAAAGACTGAGACAAATTTAATATAAAACCTTGAAATTCTGAGCTTGCTTGAAAAGGAAATATCTGTGTGGAATGAGACAGGGAAAATCCTTTCTGATAAAATCAACACTGCATCAACAGCCACACTGAAGTTTGCATTTCTTTTGGAAGTTGAAAAATTGATACACAAGCAAGTGGGTGTGACCTGAACCTAGAGTTTTTCCTATCATTTCTTAGCCTCACCAGAAAGGAAAAAAAAAAAAAAAAAAAAAAAAAGGAATAAAAACAGGGATTAGGAAGAAGCAGTTTTATTACTTTCATAAAGCCTCATGAGGCTCCTTTAACTTGGAGAGCTTTCAAATGCTTTTCTGTAGCTCTTATGGACTGTAGCAACCATTTAGAGATGCAGAGCACTGGTGAAGGGTGAGATGCTGGGATTTTTCCCACCTATTGGCTCAGGATGAGGTAACTCACCCCGCTAAGAACAACATTGCTTTTTCTAGGTGGCCTCTGTGAAGCGCGACTGCAGCTCTCCCTTGTACCTCACGCTGAGTTTTATGTCCAAAGAATTAAAACGGTGAGCCTGAGTCATTTCTCCAAGCTGGCATCTGCCACCAGGCAGAACAAAACTCCATCAGTTTCTGTGCCGGGTGCTGATAGCAAGGTAGCGCCGACCACCTCAGCCCTGCTTGTGAAACCTCATGTTTTCTCATTGCTGTTGTGTTTCTGTTACCACCCCCCCCCCCCAACTCCCATTCCCCCTTCACAGCTCTGTTTTCAAATGACTCCTTCTTCGACGAAGAGAGAAACTCCTGTTTGCTGCCTTGACAGGCCCCATGAGTTTTACTAAGTCATTCACGAGTGTCACTTACCCCGTGTGGGTGGCCTTGAATCAGGCAACCAGCAACACCAGGCAACGTGCATTAGGCAATGGGCTTCATAATCCTCCTTTTTCCTTCATCTCCTTCCCTCTCTGCCACTCTGGGCCCCTTCTGCTGGCCCAAGCCCTAACAAAATCAATGTGTTTCTTTGGACCATACCTCTCGGCACAGTAACCGCATTCTGTTGCTCTCTCGTTTCATCTGCATCTCCCTTCTGGCTGCAGTTATAATCCAGTGGGTAGGAATGGAAGAGACTGTGGCTTTGAATTCTTTGGCTCATTTACCCTACTGCCTGGAAACCTCTTGCCAGTGCATCTCATATCTTTCAGACTGTAAAATGACAACCCCAGTGGCTGGCGCTCTGCTCAGCCAAAAGAGGAAGACAGCACATGAATCAGCATCTCTGTAAGATCTCCTGAGAAAGGAGACACCACACACATCCTTGCTTATGGCTCACAATAACAGTTTGTTATCTCTGGCCCAATTCACTTTGTGACAACTGGCTCATGAAAGTCATTCATTTCCAATTGCAATGGTCTTTCTCTCAAAGTGTGTCTTCTCTGATTAGGAGTCTGTGCAGACCCTCAAATCATTTCACTAAGGCAGGAAACAGGATGGGTTTGGGAGGGAGGGGGGAAGGAGAGGGAACACCAACAAAGAGCTATTTGGAAAAACAAAAAAAGATGTACCTTCTGGTGGGCTGGTGGAAAATGACTAACTTGGCCACATATGTGCTTCACACCTCAGCTGCCTTATCCAGGCATTGTCTATCAGGACTCACTGATGAAAATTATATCTTAGCTCTTTATAGCAGAGATAGGCTTCTTACATAGATATCTGCACCAAACAGAAATACTCAAATTACTGTCATAATACAGATAGAAAAAAATTAATAGTAGCTCCCTGGTCTTGTATGTCAGGGAGGAACACTAATGAGGTTTATACTACCTGAAGAAAAGCACACAGCTCTCCTTAGGAGAAACTTAAGTATTTTCTGGGCTGGGTGCATCACTGAACCAGTGGGAGAGACAGACAAGGAGCTGGTGAGAAGGTAGCAGGAAAGGCTGCAGGCTTCATAGCCCAACTCACAGGAAGGATGAGCTTCATCAGAGTGTGTTTCAGTCTTAGATCTTAGGTGCTTCCATCTCAATTCACAACCCAGGTTCCCACTGTATCCATTACAGAGGAATAAGCATTTTAAGGTTTGATTTATCTTACCCATGTTGAGCAAAGACTTTGAGATGAGTTGCTTCTTAGACTGTATTGATTATGCTGGTTAGATTACCAGTGAAGACCACGTATGCCTAGGTGATGAGCTCTGACTGAAATGTTTACTTTACAGCAGGCACCTCTGTTTAGTCACAACTAGGAATCATATTCAGGAATCACAAATGTGATATTAACCAGGCTGGAGTGTAAGAAAAATCTATAATGTGGTGTAAGGTACCAAGAGAACTGTGTAAGAATTCTCTTTTGTGTGTATCCTCTCACTAAACCAGTATCCCTCTTTCCCTGTGCAATGGACACTGACCCGAAGTTTACATGGCTCTGTCTCTACACATCAATTATGCTTCATGCCTTTCATCCCCTGAAACAGTAACTCACAGGGTTTGTATTTTCACATTTAGCCAGGACATGAGTGATGAAAAAGCAATACAGGAGCTAAGGGGAACCCAGACCTTTCTTTAATGAAAACAGAGTAAGGCTGTGGCAAAGTAAGGTTGAACACGAATGACTCCCATTCTAGGGCCCCTTTTCTATCCATCAGCAGAAATCTCCACCTTCTGATGTTAACATGGAGCATATTGTCAAGTCATGCCCTCTATTAACAATGACAAAGTGGGTATTTCAAGGAATTCTTAATGCTTTGCCTGTACCAGTCATTTTTTTTGTCTTATATTGATCAAAGCTGCTCCATAACTCTTCATATTTCATAGCTGCTTAGAAGATGTCCAAGTTTATGGCATCGCTGAAACATCCAATCACCACAGACTCTCTAAGACTCATTTAGAATAATATGAAAATAACTTAATCAGCTTCAACATGCCAGGAAACCAATGCCCTGTCAGAGGGTGAAATCCATGCTGCCAGCCGTCAAGAAGCTCTGGATTTAGAATATAGTAAAATTTTTACAACCAAACCCTGGAGCCAAATTCCTCCCATCATTAGCTTTTTCAAGGAAGCAACCAGTAGTCAACATTGATGCAGAGATTTATTGGTAAAAGGTATAAAACAGTTAAATACATTAGTAAATCCTGTTTATTTATTAGCGCAAGAATATTATGGACACGATGCACTGGAGAACTTGAAATGGACAATTTGGTATATTCTACATCCTGAGACTAGAGGATGTTAAAAATCCATTAGGATTATTATGTTCTAAGCAAAAAAAAAGAAGGATTGATTCCTTCTTCTGGGGAGCAATTAAACACAGGTACGTATTATCATACTGCTTTACAACACCCAGTCACTATACCAAGGGCTCTTTATGTGCATGGGAGAGGTAGTCCCATACCATGGATCCTTTCATATGAACAGACAAAACAGATCCTACACAGCAAAAAGGAATACTATGTTCATCTAAGAAATAAGCAAAGAGGCAGAAAGAAATTAGATGATTTGAGTAAGAGATTGGATGGGATTAGATAAAATAACTAAAGTCACAGAGTACACCTACACATCTACTGTCTGAATCCAGACTCCCAAAATCTGAATATCAGCTTCTCCTTCCCTGTTAAGGCTGAGATGGGCATCATTCCTTCTGGTAGTATAGGAGCTGGAGAATTAGGAGTAAAAAGCTCTGGAGGTCTTCAAATCATGGCATATTTTGGAGACACATCATAATAGCAAAGACAAGGACCCAAGACAAGGAGCCTTAATATTCCATCATCTTTGTAAAAGATTTGGAATTGGATTCTTTTGGCAACAGGATTAATGACATTTCATGGGAAAAAAAAAAAACTTCTTTGTTTTTCTAAGTGCTGTGTATATACATACTATACGCATGTATATACAGATACATTCTTTCCTTTGGAATAATTAAGTGTAATTCCCTCAGTCTGCCCTCATGGGCCATTTTATCTGGACTTCTGATCTTTCTTCCTGCTTTCCTCTGAACTCTGTAGAGTTGAGTCATGCTTTGTTCTTGAAATCCAGTGGCCAACATTGAATTCAGTAGTTGAGGCCTTCACACCCTGCCCTTCTTTTCTACCAAGTAAAACTTTAGTTAAATAGTGCACAACAAAGTTTTATATGCTTTATTGATAGAGGTCCTTTGGTTATCATCTACATGTTTTAACAAAACCAACAATCTCATTTGCAGTGGTTGGATTATATTTATTTATATCTGCGTGTGCATTCATTTTATGTTCTTGTGTTTAATCTGATCAGAAAAAAGGAACAGTTTCAGTCTACAAGATGCCTCAAAACGAGTCCTAATGATTTCGTGTCCTCAAAAGTAATTCCATTCTCAAGTAGTTTGATCACTCAGAACTTTGTGAGACACAACGCTAACGACCAAATCAATTAACTATATAACTGTGTAATTATACATGTGTAAAACTCACTGAAAATTGGGATTTTAAGTGCCTGCATAAAGGTAGCCATGTGTTTATGTATTTGTTAAATGAGGTTTTTAGTTCAATTCAAAACCCATAAGAGGAAAAGGTTTTTTCATCCATGGCTAATGTAGGCATCAGTGTGTATGTGTCTATGAGGAGGTGCGTATCTCTATGCACGGTACCAAGGAGAGGGGAAATGAGCACTCATTTCACTTGTCACCTCCACCACATTAAATATTAATATCCGTTTCACTCCCTTTTCCACTGAGGTAGAACTTACCTCTGGATTCCTTTACCACCACTTTATTATTTTGTTTAACTTTCAGTATGCTGTTAACAATGATTTGCTGATGGTTCTCTCACAAAGAATGAAAGAAAATAAAATCAGCTTCCAGGAAAGGAGCTGGAGAATTTCTTTTTTTCCTGGTGGAAAATTGTACCTTATTTTTTTTCCAAGTAACTTCATCACTTCTTGTCTTTCATGGGCTTACAAATACCTTAATATACATCCCTGGATATATTTTCATGCATTTTGCAGTGGCTAAGGAAATGCTGAAGGTGTTGTGTGGGCACCAAGAAACAACTGCTCTGGAATGGGCTGATACAAGCAGGGGAAAGTTAAAAACAACACAATATTATATAGATCTATAAGGCAGGCTTTGAATACTTGCTGTGCAGATTGTTTTAAATCCTTTAAAAAATTTTCTTTATCTGCAAGGTCTGCAGATGAAAGTGAGCAATTAGTATATGAGGTTGCCAGCTTTACGGCCCTTGCCTCATTTCTTGCAGAATTTGAGAGGCATTTCCACAAATTAAACCTGGTTTATACTCTACCTTTTCCTCACAGTGCTGGAGAACTCAGGCAAAGCAACTTAGTCAAGACTTCACCCAGGTGGTCGCTCAAGGATTTTTATGTGTGTTCTGTGTGTTTCTGAGGTCTGATAGTCAGAAGAAGCACGGATATGGTTCAGATGTTCTCCCTCAAGTCCCTGACACTCTTAGTTTACAGCATCTTGATGAAGCCTTGAACACTCCTATCTGCAACCAAAGCCAAGGGAAACTGTTCTTCAAAGAAATAAATAATGTGGGATTTATCTACCTTAGTCCCTCTGGAGAATAATCCATTTTACCCCAGGGTAGTCATCCAAGACATATTAGATGAAGCACCTCTGAATGTGCTTGTTTTTCCCCGCTGACTATGAGAAGACGAGTAGCTCAGAGAAAAAAATTACTTCTAGGCAGATAAGTTGGATGAGACTAATAAGGTATAAATGCTTAAACCTTTGCCAAAGCAGGCATTGAGAGCTCAGCCTGGACACCAAAATAACTGGATACTTTTCATGTTAATCTTAATCTATTTATCAGGTTCCCATTAGTAAAATAAGGATAATGTTCCCATCTCAGAGGGATATTCTGAAGATGATTAACGTTGGAAAACCACTCATGAATGCCAAAAAAAAAGCTCAGGAGGAAATGAACAGCTCCATCTTTAGATCAGCCTTTGAACTATGGGTAGAAAATACATCCTGGAAGCAACTGCTGCACAACAAAGCTAAAATTTTATAACGAATTGCTACTGTTATCTGGGCATGATTCTCACCATGGGAGGTTCCTATTTAAATATAGTAGGCTACTGTATCATTAAGTTGCAAGATAACATGTAATAAAAGGGAGAAAGGTAAGGTTTCACAAGCAACTTTTACTTTGGCTTATCTTAATTACTGAGAAATTCACTTTGCAACTGCAATCCCATTGATACTTTTTGATACAGATTTGTGTGAACGTGTTGGTCTGCATGTGCATTATATAGCAATGTATGAATATGGACATGAACAGAGAAGCAAAACAATATTCTGAACTCTTTTATCTTTTGGACACCTTTTCTTCTTTCCATGGAATAAAATGATAAAAGCATCACATTTTCTAAAATGAGCAAAATAAAGCAAAAAAAAAAGTTATAAATTCAGCTGTCGTTAGACGTCTCCATAAGGACAGCTTCAATATACTTCAAATACTATTAGTAAAAGAAGATTGGTATACCTTGAGGTTCTCAATCACTTCTGAAAATGTTCATCATTGTCAATGTAGAGATTCATAATTCTGAGTGCCTCATTATATATTTTTTTATACATATATATTTACTGCTAGTAAGTTCAGGTTCATACATATAAGGCCTGGAATTCCAAAGTGCGTGTGAATAACCCCCTCCCCTAAATACTAAGAATGAAGACTAGTAATAAACTAAAGAATTAATAGCAAGTACACTTATTGCCATGGAAACACAGCCAAAACAAATACTAGGAGGTTCTGATTCCCAGAATTCACACATGCCAATACAATTATTCTGCAGAGCTACCCATAGCCCTGGTGATCCTATGCGTGAGATGTGCCTATACAACATAGATATTCCCCTCCGTATGCGCAGTGCAAACTCTCTCTTGCTTTTCAATCCCTGCTGAGGTAATATCGACTGGAGTATTAATAAGAGCATTCATCTAAATTTGGAGTTGAAGGGACAGGGGAGAAGTCTGGGTGGGAACAGGGCGATTTCAGTTTGTTTTGTCCTGTTTCTATGCTCATACGCGTATTTGTCTCAGATTGCCTGGGTGTTGCCATAGTGACCTTTGATAAATCCGTGTTATGGATGCTGTGAAATATAAAGCCATGCCACATTTCAGGGAGTGTAAATTCATGGAATAAAGCAGGGGGCAGGGAGCTTCAAAGGTATATTGGTCAGATTTAGGGCTCTCATTTGTTCTAATAATCACTTTTCTCTTGATTAAAAAAATGAATGCCTGCTAGCCTTGAAATTCATTCTGCTCTTGAAAAGTTTATATGAAAGAATTCATAAAGAGTCCATTTAATCAGCCTATATAATTTATATTTATTTACTATGGGTAAAAAAGCTACCTTTACCGCACTGTTATCACGCTTTGTGAGTGTTTCTTAATTTAGGAGAGAAAAGAGAACAGATTCAGATCATTCTTGCTTCCAGTGCACCAGCCTTCATTACCGAAACCAAAAGAAATTTTCCACTGTGTACTTAAGGCTTGTGACATCACCTCTAAGAGCTCTCCCTCCATCTGACAGACATGCTCATCTATATCTTGGAAGAAAGAGACTTCACTTTTTTATAGGTGGCCATTTTAAAATCAGACTGTTTAATTCAAGCTAAGAAGAAACAAACCATAAGCAGAAATGGGTACTTCCAGAGATGACTTATTCTACTTTATGTCTTAGACATCTAATCCAGGATACAACTCCACATTTAGGTTTTAGATGGTAAACATTAGGTGAGATAACCTCCAAACTAAATGCATCTATAGAAATTGCTAGCATCAGGAATGAACACTCCATAATATCCCTAAAAAGCAGTAGAAAACCCAACTGCAGCTCTTGAAAATCTCTGGGTCTCTGTTGCTCCTAAAGGCCCATGTTCATCCTGCCTGATATTTTAGGAAAGTCATTGAGGCATCTTTCTGAAGAATTTTCTTGTTCCATGCTCGTTATAATCAGCGCAGAGAAACTGTCATTTTGGAGGACGGTTTATCCCAGCAATCATAAACCACTACCCAAAGATGTCTTTACAGAGACGACAGGCAGAGCCTTGATGATTAACTTAGATTAAGTGCTGAGGGTAGAATTAATCTCCCTTAACCATAGCCATTTAAAACATAAGCCCCTGCTTTAAGCCAGGTTTCCTGCTTTTATGAGTACAAGGTCACTTAAGAGGGCATCTCATGCCATCTATTTTAGCCAATTATCTAAGAATGGATGAATCCAACAGAGGGGTCTGTGACAACAGAGGAAATTTTGGGTGATGATCTCCCTACCAAAGACTAGCACTAGTATCAATTTATTCTTCTTTCTTATATTATTAACTGTGTTCCACTGAAGGACAAAACCTCCAATGTTTTCAAGATGCAACATGATCTCTATTGAGGAAACATTCATAAACTGCAGCTGTAGCAACCTCCTTCCACTTCAGCACCATGTACCTCCACTTATTTGTTGATTTCTGACACTTTCCAACTTACTTTAACACCTTCATACCCTCTGTCATGGTGGGGTCTCACGAGAGCAGATTAGAGGAAGGATTACCTCCCTCAACCTGCTGGCCATGCTCCTTATTATGAAGCCCAGGATGCAATTGGCTTTCTGGGCTGTGAGAGCATATTGTCAGCTCATGTCAAAGATTAACCCCATTTTTGATACCTACCTCAAGCATTATGGGTGTTGTGGCACCTTAAGATCCAGAAAGTGCAGAGCAGATCAGACTTCCATTATCTCAGGCTTTCAGATCTCGTCATCCTGTAGGGCCAGCAGTGGGGAGATGTTATTGCATTAAAGGTAAGCAAAAAGCATAGTATTAACTCTTCACCAAGGCATTACAATGTCACCCAGGCCAAACCAATGCTCCAGGCTCTCCCCATGATCAATTTAATCACTGTATGTGATTTCCATGTTGCTCTCGCTTTGTAGTCTTTTTTTTTTTTTTTTTTTTCTGCCATATTCTTTTACCTATATCTCAAGAATATGACATATATGACACCAGGCTGTGTGTATATGTAAATGTGTCTGTGCAATGCTTCCAAAAATTGCTTTAAGGTGTGGAACAATTTTAATCAAAT
This sequence comes from Limnodromus scolopaceus, assembly GCA_028565335.1. Taxonomy (NCBI): domain Eukaryota; kingdom Metazoa; phylum Chordata; class Aves; order Charadriiformes; family Scolopacidae; genus Limnodromus; species Limnodromus scolopaceus. Next base: position 2,061,748 of record JAOXNO010000013.1, read on the forward strand.
GTCTGAGATTAGTAAAAGGTTCCATTATAAGAAAAAGAAGTGGAGAATAGAGGTCCTATTAAGATCATTCATTACCAGATGCCAGATAACCAGTTAAAAGCAAGAGACATCTTGTACACCTCAAATGCACAAAGTCTTCACCTGTAGCTTACTTGTCCTCTGTTATAAAGAAATCAGGCTTTGCTACCACGCTGGTGACAAATCAGAGGACTGAGGATGGGATGGAAATGAACACCAGTGTGTCTGGAAGAATTCAGAGAAGATCTGTAAGAATGAGCCAAAGTCTGAAAATCTTACACTGCACCAAGAAACTAAGAAAGCTCCCACTGTTTAGCTGAACGTTGAGGAGATGTGTCTGAGTCACTGTCTCTAAGTGCTTATACAGGACAAGAGAGAGCTTTTTAGTGTAGCAGGCTTTAAAAAAGGTTGGCATGTAGTTGTGCCAGGCTTGGGAAACAAAAAGGGCGGGGGGGGGGAGGGAAATAACAAATCTCCAAAAAACAGAAGTTCCTAACTAGCAATTGAGATGATGAGCAAAGGAAATAAGGGATTTCCCAATGGAAGAAGGATTTAAATAGAGATAAAACACTCTTCTATGAAAGAATCTCCACCTGAAGCAGCAGTTAACAGAAAGATGAAGCAACCCCTGGGTCATTTTATCCTGTTTTGTGATTGGTGAGGTGTCAAAGTAGGTGATTGCAGTGTTCCTTTCTTGCCTTAAAACCTGTGCCACCAGAAATGAAAAGCAAAGTGTTTTCTCTAGTCGGCACCAGGACACTAGGTGGCCCACAAACCACACACACACACACACACACACACACTCTGATGTGTGTGTGCACATGCAGACACTCATCGTGAGCTGTTGTAGGACCCACTGTAAACCTTGGAGAACACATCTGTCAGGGCTCTGCGTGGTACTGCCAGGGATATTGCTCATTACACGGTTTGTACATATTTAGGCTTAGCCAACCTAAGCTGATTGCAGGTACTTAAAATTGCTTTTGTGCCATGAACACTTAACACTAAACCTCTTTTAATTTGCACTGTGCTACTCAGAGAGATCATATCATTCTTCTGTTCACCGTAAATTCCCAATCTGGCAGCCCTAGCCTGCTTGGGTATTTTTTAAATAATAATTAAAAAAAAAGAATTTAATAAGAATTGGAGTTTCTTTATTGAGCTTTTATTGTCAACTCTTGTAATTGAATCACTCTGCTGTGACAGCACCACTGAAGCTGTTATTAGCAAATTCTATAAACAATGGACTTGATCCCTTTATGAAAAAGCATTGTAGGGGGAATAGTTAATCTGGGCTAAAAAAAATGACGCTCTGGGAGGGGAAGGGGGGGAAATACAATTGCAGATTCCAAATATTTAAAACTGTTTCTATGCTTTCCCATTCCAGCCCCCTCCTCCCTCCACTTCCCTTCTCCCACCACCCAGCTGCTCAAATCCCTTTTTGTTCTTTGTGCCCTGACTCTCTGAGGCAGAACTTGTTTGCAACATGATCACCAGGGAGGAAACTTCGTCTGCAGAGCAAAGCCTCCTCTCTAAGAAGGCCACGCTGCCACTGCCTGTCTAGGTAACTTCGACGGGATTTTTGATGCCAAGCCACCACAGCCGGAAAACTGTAGACTCTGATTGAGTAGATGCTAAGGAGGGAGAAGCAGTGTTCATCAAAAAGTACTGACATTTAATTTGGACATCTCCATTGAAACTAGTCATTCTGGGCTCTCTTTGTAGTTGGTAGACTGCTAGTCAAAAGTATCAATAGAGCATTGGTTGCAATTCATCCCACTCAAAAGCAGAAAACGAGGTGAGCTGGCTGATGTTCCCTGATGACACAGTGCTTAAGCATAGTTTCCACTGGCTATAAAAGATCCAAGAACTAGCTCCTTAGCTGATGTCAGCTTGGTAATGGTATATATACTTGAAATGAACATGGAATTTTGATTGGCGTCAAGTTTTCCAACTGCTACTTTGTCTCCTTGGGCTTCTTTATGCAAAAACTAAAGGTGGGTGAATGATCATTTATATTGGAACAACAGCTAATTGTTCTGATGTTCCAGGGTATAATCAAGGGACACAGGGTGTTAGACAAATCCCTGACAATAAAGTTGACATTTTCAACTTTGGAAGGGCTCTCTATTTCATTGTCTGAGTTCTCTACTCACTTCTTAACTTCTCCAGGGCAAAGTCTGTTTCTTATTGTACATTTGTGTAGGTCACACCAGGAGCTGAATCTTGGCTGTGGTCACGTAGCACCACTGCGGTAGCAAACATTAATCATAATAATAAATAACTGATCAGGACTCTAATGATAGCGAGCTTAAAGAAATATTGATTAATATATTATCATAATAGTTCTAAATGTGAACTTTAACCCCAAGTCTGCAGAAATCAGTACAAATATCTTGGAGGTTTTTGTGACATTTAGACCAGCTTCCATTGACCTTGTATAACCAACACTAAGACCTTCCTTTTTTTGCAGGCATCAAAGATAAGGCTGGTTTCAGAACAGGAGACCTAATAGGAGAAATCTAATGTTTAAATATGGAAGAAAGGAGACATTTGTGTGACCTCGAGGCATGAAAATCAGACAAAGAGGCCAACTTATGAAGCGCTTCAAGAAGCTAGAAGATGAAGTTACAGAACAAGGGCAGTTGGGTTTCTGTATTCAGTAGGAGGACTCCCTATGAGCAAACCATGGAAGCTGGAACATAAAGTAATCAAATTTGGGGAAGATGGAGGATTGGATGGGTATAAAGAAGCTGGCTGAGAGCTGGGGCATAATGAAGGCTGGTAGAAAGGATTAGTTCTAGGGACAGAACTAAGGAAAGTTGGATTTGAGGTTTCTGATGGAAAGAGAACAGATAGCATTAGCATTTTTTAAATACATTTCTTGTGACATATCAAACGATGGGTCATTTGAAGGCAAAGTGTTAAGGTATATAGAAAGTCTATACATCTATGGCAGAAGTATGGAAAGAAAAAGAATTTTTTTTAATATAAAAAAATTGATAAAGTAAATAGCTTGGGTTTACCAGTTTCAGATTTATCTGAGTAAGGAATAAGGTTTGGGAAGGAATGATACAGAAAAAGAATAGGATAAGAGAAGTGGAAGACGTGGTTATACCGGACATCAAGGAAAATGACAGACAAAAATGTGAAGTTCCCATGGCCAAACATTGAAAGTGCTCACTGCCAGGAAGAGTAAGAGGTAGTTTATTCCAGACAGAGTGTTTGCAACTTGTTACTTCTCAATGTGTATCCATGGTCTTTAGCAGTGTTTGTGCCTAACTGGCCATGGGAAAAAGGGAGAACGAATTGCGGACTTCCACTACGTAAATGGAGTTGGAGAGGGAGATGCAGCTACTTCGAGATGTAGAGCAGAGGAAAGAAGATTCACAAGTTGCCAAAAGGGAAACTATGGTTGGATATAATCAGAAATTTGCTCAAAACTCAGTTGAATAAAGGCACAATCTGAGTTTGGCTCTAGATCTTTTTTTTTTTTTGAGAAAGAGGTTGGACTAGGGACCTTCAGAGATCTTTTTTAGACTAGACACATTGATGATTTCATGACATTACGAGAAACCAGTGAGACTTTCATAGCCTCTAACTAAGCCATTTTTAACTGTACAGGATCAACTTCTAATTGATTTTGAATTCGTGCAAATCCATTTGTCCACTGGGGTAAGAGAGCTTGTTGAAAGCATACCCATAGTGATTTGAATACACGTGTGTATAGAGTGCTGGAAAAGTAGGTGGGAAAAATACAGCAAGAGTGAGTAACAAGTCTGTTGACCCTGTGTATGGAGTCCTTAAGCAGGAATAAATGGAAAACTTCCACTGATACCAGACCTTTTTGCTCTGAATTCTACTTGTATTTCAATGAGTTACTAATGACTGTATGGAGGAAAAATTGGCATCTCTCACATGGACGAGCAATTAATGACTGCAAGGGGAAAAAATTGGCATCCCTCACTAGGATGAATTGTCTGACTTGTAAGTCATCATCACTATTTTGAACCACAATATACGTATTTGAGCAATATATATATTTGAACACACACATGCCAAGCATTTTTACTGAGCAATGTATAGCAAAAAAAATTAAGCCAATTATTTTAATGTGATGAAATTTTAAAGTTGATCTGTGCATTTCTATGGTCACAGACCTCTGTTTATACGTTTGGTCTTCCCCCAGCAGTTAAAGAGGAGCCTGGTGACCAATAGGAAAGCAAGACCTCATTCTCCACATTCCATTAGCTTCATAATTCCACATTAAATGATGGGTTTAGTGCCATATGGTGAAGTCTGATATGAAGAAGAAAGGGAAAAAAATGAATATACACATACTCATGCATGCATGCATATGCACACACATATATTTGTGTGTGTATGCATAAAATTTATGTGTATACATATATATTTTTTGCACACGATTAACCTATCTGGCTTCCTTCAGGAATTGGCATATATTAGTGAGGAGAGATGAAAATTTGTATACTTCTGCAATGATTCTTCATGATGTTAAGATTTGTTTCAGTCTGGATTTGGGTTTGAGAGATTTTTATTTTAAATTTAACTGCAGGGATAGCCTCACTGCAATTCTAATTTTCTGGAGACAGCCTGGAAACCACAAAGCAGAATTCTTTCCAGGCGCTATGACTTTCAACACGTAACCTGAATAACAATACTGTTTTTACCTAATGGTCTAAACATCTTAAGTATTAAATGAGGGATAAATTTGTCATGAGGTCAAGAGTTAAGAACTCTTAAATAAAAGAGTATTGAGAATGTGCACATGAAAGACACTGGTAATATGATTTCCATACGTTAATTTTCTTTTCAGATTATAATTCCATTAGCAAAAAGTCTCCGGGTTTATGTTATTACAGTTTCAAGATTATCTTAAACCACAAACTAGAAAGGTCTTGGTATTCATCTCCTCAGCCTTCACCTGGTTCTTCTGATTGAACATGAAAAGACAAACTGAACTTCTTTAGGCAGAATAAGCCTGCTAAAATTTGCCACTTTATTACCAATATTACAGCGGTACCCAGGAACGTCCAGCCAAGATCCTAGTGGTGCTTTCACACGTTGCAAAATAAATTGTAAAAGACATACTTTGCTACAGAGACTAAACAGAAAAAGAGGGAGAAAAAGGTGTTCTTATTACAGGTAGGGAAACAAGGTGCAAAGCTGCTTTGCTCAAGGTGAAATAAAGCGTCTCTGAAACTGAATGCAGATCTTTGAGTAGTGGTTCAGTGAGAATCTGAACATTGGTTTTTGAGCACAGGTCAAATTAAAAGGTGGTATCTACAACTTTGGTTCATTAGCATTTATGGCATAAATTGATTGCTATTCCCAGGGGTGAATTTTACTTTTCACATGAGTTCTGCTTACACTAGACCTGCTGATCTGCACAGGCAGCCAGAAGCTTTCTACTAAAGGAAGGACATCTTATGAGCATGTCAAAAACTAACTCTGGGGTCGTGTTTTTGGGGAGACTTCAGGCTGGCACTCAGCCTGAAGGTGATAATCTGGATGCGAAGGGAGAAATTCAGATTCAAACAACCTTTATTTCACTTTCCAGCACTGACCTTCTGTGCAATTGCAGCCATGAACCCAGTGTGAGCTCTCAGCACACCTTGACTGTTAACCTCTAATAATGGGATGTGCTATGATTATCCACTGATTTTAAGGGGTTGGTGATTCTGTCTGGAAGCTCTATGTGTTACCCCAATGCAAGCAATTTCAATTTGGTCTTATTAGGTCTTGGAAACAAAAATGGGGACAGGCTGAGTCAGTAGTTGGCTGGGAGGTAGAACTTTTCCCTGACAGACCCAACCACTACTGCTCCAGGAAGCGGTGGTGGTAATTCAGGTGGTGTTGCTTTTTCCAATGTCTGTGTCTCTGCTACTTTATTTTTCCCTTCAAGTTCCCTGTTACTGCCTGGACACATCAATGCTGAGGTCTTCACAGCTGCGAAGTCACTCAGTGAACTGCCCCGTAGCCCAGAAATCTGATGGGGAGAAGGAATGAAGGATCATTTCCAATGAAGTTCAAAGAACCACAATCATTGCCCTCATATTTTTTCCCCAAGACACAGAATGCATTGACAATTACTCTACTTTCTCTTGCAATGTCTCAGGTGACCAAAGGAGGACATATTGGAATCAAAGGAGCTACTAAGGGAGCTAATAATTATAATAATATTGTCACAGGGGAGCACATTTCAATGCACAATTTCACACAGAAGTTTTTGAACTTGTTCCCTTCATAGGTGCCTTACAAAAAAAGAGTGCTAATAGTGGTCTCTGAAAGATCGGACACCAACGGTGTGTTCTCACTGAGGTCTGACCAACTCCACACAGATAAACACGAAAGTATGACCATGTTGGGAGTTCCCTTGGTACTGGGAGACTCATATCAATGTCACTGAAAAAGTGGAATTGAGGAGAAATGAGAAAACATAGTTTTGGGGGAAAAAAGGCTGAATCTGCTTCTCTTTTGCAGGGAAGACAGATTAATGTTTGCTGTTTTCCAAATCTCTCAGCATATTCTGAAAGAAATATTTCTACTTCAAAACACAAAGTTTTCCCTGTGAAACAATTAAACTATATTTATTTACATTGCCTCATGTGCTTCACATAAGATATTGAAACAAAAAATTGGTCCCGCTTGGGCACCTCCTACAATATTCTGAGTTCATTGTAGCTAAATCTTTAATTTCTTTTAGTAGAGAAAGCCATTTTTCAGTGGAAACAAGCTCTGTAAAAATATTTTCAAGCAGTCATAGACAGAAGTGCTAGGGAAAGTTCAATGGGAGCTGCATTGCTGCAATGATGTATTATGGGACTTAGTTCATGGAGAGAAAGCCTCAAGTGTGAGACAGGAACATGAAGATACTATGCTTTAAAAGAATCAAAACCTTTGGAGAGGCTTTGCCTGCAATACCAGGTGCCATACCAATCTTTGAGCTCGTGCCAATTTGATTAATTCCATCCTAGGTACACAAAGCTTCTCTTGTCCTTCCACTTGGATTGTTCTCTTGGTGGAAGAATGGATACACATCTGAAAGGATAGGGGTTTTTTTTCTACCTAACCTATACAGTCTGGCTTGGCTACTAAGCAACTATACATTCTAGCCAGAGGAGACAAAAGCTCAACTGTCAAAGATTGACAGATTCACACATCTCAGGAAAATGACAACTTAAGCAGAAGATGACTGGGATGAAAATATGGATCCTACCAACCAGAGAAGGAGGTTTCTTGGCATTTTTTGTAACTAAATAGACCTGGAAGCAGCAATCACATATACTTAAATTCAACACCAGAGGAAGAGTTCACAAAGTGCAGCAAAGCAAGGGAATCAGTTTGCAGGAGTGCTCTGCTCATAGACTGCTGCAAATCACCCCATTTGGGGCTTTCCTCAAGGGTCTGTTCTTGATCTAATTGAAGACAGTGACCGACAACAATTGATTTTAATGGGACCATAATGTGCTTTATAAGTCAAAGACATTGGAAGAAAAGTCTTTTACTTGTGTTAAGAGAATGATCCCAAAGATGCTTCTCCTACAGCATGTAATGAACTTCATAAGACTTTCTTAAGTCATAGACATGTCATCTGCACCAGTCACACAGGCTTCCTGGACAATCACTGGAAAGAAACACATCTCCAAGGGATGCTCCCTTTTAGTTATTTTAGATCCTTATTGGAACCTAGGAAGACTCATTTTCTGGAGGTGCTTATCTCTCCATTAGGAGCTTAACCAACAAACTTGGCATGGTTTTTGACCATCTTTTGATGGTCAGAAGTAGATCACAAGAACAGGCTTTTGAAAAAGGAGTGCAAGAAATGGTCATTGAAGGTGTCTGAATAAAATTGCTAAAATACTCTATTCACAAGTTCAGTAACCAATCAAGAATTTAAAGTCATTCTGCTTACTTGACTTTCCCAAGAATCCAACATTTTTTTTTCTGAGAAACACAAAAAGGAAACAGTACTTTTTGTCAGCTTGATTGACTCCAACAGATCTCCAACCAAAACTATTCTTAATCTCATAAAGAAATGATTCAGTCTCTGTTTACTAAAAAAACATTGTATTTTGAACCAAATCATCTATGACAGTCACATTTAGGCCCCAAACACAAAAAATTAAATCTGTACTAGAAACAGAAAGAAGCAAGTGATAAGGGAAAAATAGTCAGAAAAAAATAACCATTGTATAGGGACAAGATGCATGAATGTCTCAGCAGGTATGGTAGCTCAACTGGCAGTTATTTTACCTTCTTCAGGAGTGACTGGTTGAGTATCTCCAGGCTGTGTTAATCTTTGAGGTCAGGAAATGGCCATGCACTGGAGCTTTCAGGTGTTAACATCTAGGAGTCTCTGAAAATAGCTTCATAGGTCAAGGAGTGGAAAAGGGAACTTGACAATCTTTCTCTGTGCTCCATGCTTCTGATTGAGTTAAAACTAGGGCTTCAGTCGGCGGGACCAGAAGGAAAAATTTGGAGGCCAGCAGGTCCATGATGGTTCTGTGGGAACCAAGGACACTTACAAGGAGCAGAAGGAGGCCCAGGTCACTTTCAGAGGTGGAACAAAAGAGTTGGGGGCCCCTGTTACTTGAGCCAGGGAAGAGAAACAGCATAGGTAGTGTCAGGTCATTTGGGGAAGGTGGAAACTGCAACAGCATGCAGGCAAAATCTCATCTGGGACATCTGAGAAGGCAATTTTTCACCTTCGCCTTCCCCTTGCATTGTAAGAACTGAACTAAGACATACATAAAGAGATATATATGGCTGGAGTACCCTGAGTGTTTGGGGATACCTGACTGATTAGAACATTGTAGATTTAATCTTACTGGCACCAAAGAGCCAGTTGAGGACCCTGACCTTTGAATTTCACTTGGCTGAACAAGGAGGACTCTATCAGCATTCCTGGAAAAAAGGCTTTCATTAAATTGCAGTTCTAATCTGAAAAACCACCGTGCTGTGAACATGCAGTTTTATTGCTCTGAGGTCAGCATCTCTCAATGGCTCCAGAGAAAAATGCGTTTGAGCTATCACGTAGCTAAATGAGACATCTGTTTCAGCAGATTTAGTCTGTCATCTAATGAACACCATCATTAAAAAGCTTGTGAAGATATTGCATCTTTGGGCATTGAAATAAAACTGGATTGTCACCTAAATCTATCCATCCAAGAGTTAGATGCCCATTCAAAGTTCATCATCTGCAATTCTTTAGTCAATGGAAAGACTGGGATGTCCAGAAGAAGGCTCATCCCAGATATCTTCAGTTCAGATAGATACTTTTTAGCTTTTTCCACTGAATACATATGTGACACAGAGAGCTCTGTTGGCTAAACATCTAACTTTTAAATTAATATAGTTTGGTGAAATGGTAAATCCATTTTAAGGCAATGTAAACCTCTTTTTCCTAAACGTTGAAAGATTTAGGGACACATTTTGAGGTATTCCTAGTCAAAAGTACTTTATACATAATGAAGATAAATAATCTTAATGAAGATAAATACTCTCATGTAATTACAAGGGAACTGAGACTTTAGGTAAAATTCCATGTCACAACACAAACAGTAAACGTATCCATGGTGATGACACTGTTGAACAGAACTTACTAAATGCTTCTCTTGCTTTGTGAAGAAAGGACAGAATTTGTCTTTATGCAACTTCATGTAGTGACTATGGAATCATATTACTGGATACTGGATGTAGTTAAATTCATCAGCTATAAAGATCTCAGTCCACATAACCACAAACTGCCACATTTTCAACTGTCAGTCTTTACCAAGCTTTTTTCCCCACAAATGACTAATTTTGAAAACATTTTCATTTTTGACCAAAGGCACATATTGTAAATAAATTCTTTCCATTTTTTTCTTATTGAGTAAAACTGGATGTAAACTCCTATGCCCCATTTCATAAAAAATTACTGAACAGACTTTGAAGGAAAACTGCTCTAGTTTCTCCAAAACTGCTGGGATTTGGAGTCAACAGTGGACTGGAAAAGGCTCTAGAATACATAAAAATGTTGGACATGACATCTTCAAGGTTGACTCAATGGGTTTATGGGTTCATTTAGTCACTAGCACACACTTCCCTTCAGCTTCATCCCAAACTTCCAAGCCGTGATATAATACTCACACATCCTTTGACTCCTGCATGCAGACTACCTGGGAAGGAGGTGTCACCTGGATCTTGGGTAAACATAAGCATCATCCAAAACCATATTCAGTCGCAATGTAGGTAGAGGGAGGCTGTGCAGATCATGTCTTGTGAATTAAAGGGTGCATCTGGTGCTGTACAGTGCTAATAAGTGAAGGATGTATAGCCCCCCTGCCCTCTCTGGTCACCTCAGGTAAAATGTGCGACAAGATGCTAAGTATGGGCAAAATATTTTCTTTATACCAAATGCAATGAGGATCCTGTGCTTAATTCATTTGTACAAAGGTGGTAGTCTACTGCTTCTTGGGAAAACTTCTAATCTCTGGATGTCTCTCCAGAGGTGAGTGAAAGTCCCTTTCAAAGACTTTACAGGAACAAATATTTTAAGATACTTTGCAATATTTTCCAGCCCTGTATGGCTTTCCCAGGTAGCCTTGGACTTTGTCCGATGACACACAACATCTGTGTGAAGGGCAACTTAATTGAAACCCTAAGGCGTGATTTGTCCTGCAGACCAAGATGCCTACATTTATGTGTCTCCACATGGAGTGGGTGTCTAAGCTGCCATCAAAGTCAGTGCAGTGCTTGACTGGAGCAGGGAGATTGACCCCAAGATACCCACTCACCAGGTTCCCTCTCAATTGTTCACGTTCACAGACTAAGACTGACTCCTCTTCCTCCTTCATCCTGCCAAACCCTCAGAAAAAATATCCACTTCAGGTTAAGGGCAATTTTTTGATCTGGGAGATAGGGAGACCATTGCAGACCTGTTAGCCTAACGATACACTCAGAGTGTCTATCCTCCCCACATCTCCCAAACACCCATTCTTAGCATTGTTTCCTAATTGAGTGCAGATTTCTAACCAATAACTCCCCTCTCTTTCGCTCCTCTTCCTCAGCTCATAATTGATCAGACACTGAACAGCTGCTGTCTATTTTCTCTTCCTCAGAAACCCACAGTAATTGTATGTATGGGCTCCAAATCCCTAAACATTTGGAGAGGAGAAGGACTTGAACAGGAGCCAGTTCTTTTTACGGCACGGGTACCAGCAGCAGTGTCAGGCATTTAAATCATGATGGGGAGAGCTGATGGGGGTGGAGTGAGGAGGTTGTTGTCAAATTTGCTGAGATTCACTTTGAGAGGGAGAATAGAGAAGAAAAAAATGTTAAAGAGAGAAAAAAAATGAAACCAGCAATCAACAAACCAAGGCAGCTCAAAAAGTTGGAGTCCATCCCATCCTGTTCCATCCAACCTGGCCTTGAACACAGACAAACTTGAACCACAGGCCAGGCCAAAATGGTGTATTTGTCATATTGGGATCACAGGGGGCTCTACTGCAAGGACAGGAGATCTAGGCCTCGGTTTGAGGAGGTATGGGGTGGGAGTTAATTACATCAGTCTCACAAAAGGACAGTTGAGATCCTTCTAATAGAGGGCAATGTCCTGTTCTCTTCTTTGAGCAGTTGCAAAAAGGCTTGGCTGGTATGGTCAGTGTGGACTGGGTCCCCCTACATACACTTTTTGTTAGGGAGAAGTGAAGGAGAAGGTACCAATAGCAGTTCCACATCAGTGGGATAGATCTGCTCCTGAGAACACTACCATGAAACTTACCACGGACACATATGCACTGCCAACGTCTTCAGTCTGTCTTGATATCTTCCTCCAGCACAGTGTTGTAGCAGATTCTACCTTTTTTTTCCCAGAGGACCCTAGTCATTCTTTAGTTTTGAGCTTTAGAAAAAAAAAATATTCTGCTCTATCACCAAGAAAAAAAAATGACCCCCCAATCTCCAAGTCTTTACTTCTGATTTTGGCCTCTTAGTAAAACTTGAACTCCTCAGGCAGCCCTAGGGAAAAAAACAGACCCTGATATGAAAATTGACACCCGAGCTGCTGTCATTTCTGTTCAAAAAGACAAAACAATATGTAATTCCAGGAATAGCTGCTAAAATCTGATAAAATTTTGTGTGGGCCCAGTAACCTTACACTGGACGTTTGTGGCTACTTCCTAGAGAAACAGGAGAAAGCAAAGAAAATTCTTCTTCGACAAATAGCACATGTAATACTACAATTGGCTACATTCCTAATAGGCTCTCCGTGCCAGCGATACAAAGAAGGTAACCTTAGAAGAGAGGTGTGATTGCTGTCTTGGACTGAGCTTGCTCTTTAAGGAGCTTGAAGCCCGGTTAGACCTGGGTCAGGTGTAGTTGCCTCCCCAGGTAAAGCCAAGGAGTCCCGGAGTCACATAACTGGAGAAGGCGATTAAGAAATCAGGTCTGCTGGGAATACAGGCGATGCCTACACGGCAGCTTAGCTTTCCTCAGCCTCCAGAAAGTGCCCTAAACCACACAATAGTGACCACACATATGCGTTTCTCTGTAAACTTGAGTGCAGTGTTTGAGTTTGGGTCCTTGAGGAAGCTTGGGCTGACACTTAAGACCAGCGCTCAGGATTCCCCATCACACTGCATGGACTGAAAAGCAGCCAAGCCACAAATCCTGAGCAGAAATCTTTCCTTACAATGCTTACTTCATGTGAAATGAAGGCAGACACATACCCCCTGTCATTTTATTTCGTGCAGAGTTGCCACAATGTGTCTGGTGTGTGAGTAAATTAGCTAAATGAGCACAGATTCCTGCAAAAAGGTCAATTTTACACCAGAGGAACACATCCCCCACAACAGCATTACAATGTAACTTCTGTCTCCATATTTGTGCTTTGTTTTGAAAGTATTTATCATTTTTAGCATATTTAATCTCTTCATTTTACAGGTTCATCCATCAGGCTCATCAACAGTTTATTAAAGAGATATAGGAATTAAGGAAAATGAATCATTAAGGCAATGGGACCACTGCATCTGCTGTGCTTTTGTTCTGCAGGGGATGTATGGTTTTCCCAATTGAAAAAGGGTGGTGAGTGATCCCTGCACTTCACATCAGTCATATAAAGTCAGGTTTGCAAATTTAGCCCAAATGATTGCTGGGGCTTAAGAGAGGGAGACTCTGGAAAGGAAAGCATGAATTTTGGGCAGTGAAATCCTTGGTAGGGTGGCTTGAAAGACCTGCTACCTTGGACTGTAGCTGTAAACAAGAGGAAGCTCTGATAAAGACCTGGAAAGACTTTTGAACTGTTATAAACCAAAAGGCCCAAACGCAGCTGGGAAAGGAGGCTGGAAAGTCCTGATTATCCTCTTCTGGGAATAAACCCCACCCAGAGGGAAGAAGGATGGAAAACACCAGCTGTGGCTGATGTGAGAAGGAGCCGAATTAGGTAAAACTCTGCTACAACTGGCCTGGAAGTCTCTGCTACCAAGAATAAGGTTGGTAACATCAGCAATTCCTTTTAGTTTTGAAGCTCTGTCTACATACAGACATCCTTGATCGAGAGTGTGAAAGAAGAAATGGAAGAGGCAACAAGTACATTCTTTAGCAGAAGAAGAAAAGTATCTGACTTCACAATAAAAGTTCATCATTTGTACCTCTAGCTCCCTTTGTGTTCCCTTCATACACAACAGAGAATCACACGTTTTTTAGAGTATGATTCCTTGGACCTATTGCAGAATTCTGCTAAAAGATGAGATGAGTTTTATGCTAGGTGTCTTCGGTGACAGTGACTTCAAAGACGGCCTGAAGCGACAAGCTCAGATGCAGAAGCCAGGTGAATCCCACCCATTTTTTCAGGTGTGAAATGCCAGGCTTGTTGATGTTGAGTCTTAACAGGCTGTTGGCTCTGTCTGGGACTTCAAAGGCTTTCTGTCTGTCTTTTTTCCCCCACGTTTGAGCTCTTAGGCCTCTAATAAAATGTTGAACTCAAACTGCAGCCATTGCCTCAGTGGGGATATTACCAGGAGACCTCCCTCCTCTCCTGAGCTGACAAGTTTCATCAAGCTTATGGATACTTAATGTCGTTACATTTTGTACCCCTCCATTAAACATAGGTATTATTGACCTTTTGGTTCAAAAGGAGGGGAAAGAGACAATTACCTATTTGCATATCTGGCATCCAGCATACCTATTCAGTTCTTCCAGGAAACAGGCTCAAAAATGGATGTTTCTCAAGCTCATCAGACCATGTATATGAACGGGGAGTTACAGCAATGCAGTAATCAAAAAGTCCCTTCTCTTTTTTTTTTTTTTTTGGCAGAAGCATCATGCCATTTATTTCCCCAGAACAGGAACTCTCTGATTATCACAGATAATGTGTTGTTTTACCACGGTCCAGCCCATTGTCGTCTGATTTCTCCTCCCTTCTTGTTTCCTCCTCATTCCATTTATTTAACATTTCATTCAACAAAACACATTGGCGTGTTCCCCCATATTGCACCAGGGGCTTCTGTCCCAAGTGAAGTTTAAAGCAAGTTTCAACACTGAACAAGGTTAAAATTAGGACAGTCCTTAAGGGCAGCAGCAAAGCACATGTTTACACACTCAATGAAACCAGCTACAATGATTTTTCTTTTCATCAAAGACACAGATTCCAGCTATGGGTTGTCACGATTTTCTTTAAAATAATTATCACATCTTCAAAGGTACTTGCAGCTGTAGGCACTCTTACCCTCCCTAATTATACAGCTAATAAGGCAAGCAGAGAGAACGTCAGAGAGAAACGAAGGCCAAGGGCAAATCCAAACACCTTGGCTCCATCACTTAGTAACCGAGCTGGCCAGAAACCTTCCTGATCTTGCCAAAGAGGGATGAGGCGATGGAACGAGCTTCCCACGGACGGCTAATGTGGGAGTGAAACTGCTTATGGAAAGGACACTGCTTGTACCTTCCTCAAAACACATTACTATTGTCTCAGCAGGTTGAGAAGCATTTGGGGAGCACTTGTACTACAAGATCCAGGGATTTGCTACTGTGAAGGTGCAGAAAGCAACTTTTGAAGACACAAGTCCAAGCTGTGCCAATGAGGGACTTGAAATTCATTCTTCCATATCACATGTGAACATCCTGACCCCGCTCTCTAAATTGGAGGGGACATGACTCATTCTCTCTCTTTGGCCACTTCATCCTGCACTGCAGAAGAGTTTCCCATTGAAAATTTCATGGAGACTGGAACGTTTCTGGGGGAAAAATATCTTCTGTTTTTTGACATTTACATGAAATAAAACAAGAAATTTGATCAACAGTTCCTGTCTAACTGTCATGTAAAAGCACAAAAACAAGGCCAAAATCAGCATTAAATCCCCCTCATGTTTTGAGAGGATTCAAGTTTGTTCATTCTATAAACGGAAAGGAAAAAAATATTTTATTCCTAAAATTTTAAGGTGGATTTTTGGTTTTCGTTTGGGTTTTGTTTTTTTGTTTCTGGTTTGTTTTTTGTTTTTTTTTCACTTTTTCTGCCCACAGATCCTGAATTCTAGTAGCCACAGACCTTTAAAAGAATTTCTTGGTTGCTCAGAACCACTTGCACAGGGTTTACCTGAGAGGTCACCTGTGGAGCTCCAAACAAAGGAAAGCAACAGCTCAAATATACTGACAAGTGAGGGACAAGGCCTGAGGTTACCCTGTCTGGCAAACTGACCTTCACCTCTGGTGTCCTTTTGAAGCACCAGGAATGAACCATTTGCAGTTTGGACTCCTGCCCCATAATTTGGTTTCCTTACCTGCAGAGTAGTGAGGTATTGGCTGCTCCAGTACAGGTGTTTCTCCCCAAGTTCTCCCAGTGCTTCTGGAATTGTAATGTGTATTTTGATTAAAGGACAAGGTCCATGTCCTTCCTGTCTGATAGCAAAGGTAGCCACAGGGAGAGTGACCGGCCTCAACCCTTCCATCTGAAACCACCTCAATCATGTCATAGAATCATAGAATCATAGAATGGTTTGGGTTG
>JAOXNO010000013.1:2077868-2094114 GCA_028565335.1 Limnodromus scolopaceus
AACTTGACATTCCCCACCATCCCCTCCTTGTTAGTAAGGACAAGGTCCAGCACGGCTCCTTTCCTCATTGGCTCCTCAATCATATCCAAGCCATGAGCCAGAGAGGATGACGTTCCTTCTGCCCACTCTATCTGGAGTGTTGGCAATCTTTGGAGGAGACACAGGCTGTCAAGCTGGGAGCGATGCTTGAATTCATAGCATCCAGAATCACCAGCCCTTGCCTGTCGGATATCACCACATGACAGCTGAAGACCACAAACAAAATGCAATACAAAATAAACTAGGGTATAGAGAAGGAAACAAGCCATGTTATGTTATCGCTTCGCAGCTTATATCAGCACACCTTTCAAGCTGAGGAGAGAAAGGAAAAGGCCTTTAGTTCCCTTCCCTTTAAGCATCATTTGCTATGCATGCAAGTAACATGAACACTGCAATTATATAGCCAAGCTAGCTGAAGACAGAATAAGAGAAAAAATAGGAGGAAAGATTTACAGCCTTTCCAAAAGATGGAATTGAAATATGTAAAAGAGGGCAGCACTGATTGCCAAAAGACTGGAGGTTTTCTGTTCCTTCCACCGAGCTGTATTGTGAGCGATGTTTGGAAGCAGAGGGAAGGGGGGGCAGCGGGGAAGCGTTGGAATCTCAGGGTTTTTATTTCACCATGAAACTTTAGCACAAGAAATTTTAATTGTGGATCCTTGTGGACAAGACCTTGAAATCCTACCCAGCCAGAGCTTTCTGGTCCCGGAGTGTTCTTGGAACTGGTTGTGGCTCCCAGTCACTTGGTTGCTTTATCCAAGTGTGTTCTCTCAGTCCATCAGTGGGATGCAGAACGGGTTCGAGGGTTAACTATTTGTTAGTGGCCCTGGACAGAAGAGTTTGGTCAGGGACTGTTTCATTGCTAGTCACGCAGGCAGTGTGTTTATATCTATTTCAGAGGATATCGTTGCAGGAGTTTTCTTTTTCTTTTTTTTTTTTTTTCTTCTTGCTTTGGAAAGTGATAGGCCTTTAACGCAGTTGGCACCTAATCAAGAAACTTTGGAGAGGCAACACAAGTGCAGCCACTCTGAGTAATTGATTGTGGCTACTGGTTGACTGCATTAGTGTTTGCGATAGCGTGAAATACTATATGTTGGAGGGCCTCAAAATTATCGGGGTATTTAATCATGGACTGGGCATGTCTCTGATGTATTTATGTGTATTACCATCGGTGGGTCACTTGGGCGACGCACTGAGATAATGGAAAGAAAGAGGAGTTGGAACTTGAGGCAATATATCTTCTTGTTCAACTTTGAAATTTACAGAACTTCTTGGGAAATACCAGTAGCCAACTAATGTGCCTCTAGATGATTAATCTGCATTTCGGAGTGTGAATATTTTGATTCAGGTCCTCAGTGGGTATAAGTTGGAGGTACCCCTGTGACATTGATATAGACCAGATGAGAATTTGGCTTAGTTACACTGAAAGGTGGGTCAGGAATCCACATGAGAAATCCACATGAGCTCAGATTATTTGGAGACTTTTATTTCCCAAGTCCAAATATACTATAAAAACAGCCCCTCCTGCAGAATTGTCCTGTTTCCAGATCCCCCAGAAAACCTGCAGTGGTGAAAGTTTTGAGAAGTCTGAAATCAAAAGGTGATTTAGTTAAACTTTTAGCAAAATCTTGCTCGTGTTCTAAGGTTTGAAAAATGATTCTTGAAGCAATACTGACATTTCACCATTGTTTGCGTTTCCCAGGCCTCAGTATAGATTATTTTTTCTTCTTTTCTAAATTTCAGACAATTCTCCTCTTCCTTTTTTTTAAATAAACATAGTGATTAATTTCACTTCTAAAAATTATTTTTGTTACAAAATCTCAATAAATCCCAATTTCAGGAAGCTAGACACCTTGATAACTACTTGCAGAACATTTTTAGTAGTAATACTAATAAGGTTATAACATTTTCACTAAAGTAAGTTTCTCCTGTGATCCCTCATACACCTTCTTTCTGCCAATGGCTACACCAATTTGCTGTGAAATCATCTTGAAGACTGGCATAAAAGTCCTCCATTAAAGCTGCCACTAGGGAGAAAGACAAAAAGCAGATGGCACATTTCATTGCCTTGCTAATCCCCACGCACATATCAAGCATACACGCTGGCATTCATCTGCCCTATTTTTATACGCCCAAAAGTTAGACATCCGAATCTGAGCTAGTCAACCTCCATCGATGCAATAGTCAGAACAGAGAAATTGCAGCCTAAAACAGGTTTCTAAGTTTGTGCGATTCATCTCCCAAGGCTGTGTATTTCTCTCTGCTGATTGCACAGGTCTAGGGTGAATAGATCAGACAAAAAAGAGGGGTAAACCCGAACACAGGTTGTTTTATCAGCCTCAGTTCCTCCATCCCCAGCAACCCAGAGAAAACCAAATAATTCGGCTTTACCTCTTCCCTTGTAACTGAGAGCAGGAGGGAACCACACAACAAAATTTAATTACACCCCAATATGCGGGACCATACATAATAACCAAATGACCGTCCCTCCAAGGAAGAACTTTCCCTTGAGTCGATCAAATCTTTCAGATACCTACATGAAAAAAATATAGTACTAAAATTTATTTCCTAGTGCACTGCTTTCTACTTCCACAAGCACCTTCCTTGCTGACCCAGAAGTCGTGTCTTGGTCCATCCAATGCCTGTTCCTCTTAACAAATCCCTTGGAGGACTGGGTCCAAGGCATGTACTTGTACCTTACCTGGTACACCACTGAAATTTAGTGAGAGGGACCACTACATCCAAAAGACTGACTGGAGGAGGTGATGCCAAAACATAGTCTTTGGATATGTCACAGAAAAAAAAAAACAGGAGAGCTGGCTTTAGTTCCCACAGCAGTCCTGAGGGTTCAGAACTGCAATCCTAGCACCAGACTTGGACAAAAGGGAGATGAACAAACTATTTTTTGTCCCTTCTGTTCAGGACATAGCTGGACAGGGAAAGAAGGAAAGATTACCTGGGGCAGGAAAAAAGGAGGATGAATCTTTAGCCTGATGCTTGGAGAATTCACATGAAAATCTAGAGCAAGGGAAGAGCTGGAGTCTCCTGGGCTTCCATCATAAACAGCTCATCAGTGTCAGCTCATCATGTTTGTGTCATACCGACCAAAAATTGACTGATTTTAGACAGAGAAATGTTCCAATATATGTCTAACACACCTTCTTTTAACCATACTACCTGTCTTTCTATCTGTCTGCCTGCCTGCCTCTAATATGCTGAATCATTAGCTTTTCATGGAAAGAAACATTTTCTTTCTGAAACTTGCACTCTCCGTTAAAAAAAAGAAGAAAAAAAAAAATATCATGGAAAATGTAGCTGTAGTACTAGGTACTGTTGTGCCAGATTCTCACTTGGCCTGGATCAGTATACCTCTGCTGACCTCAATAATAATTTAACTTGAGGGCAAGCAAAGAAGAACTTGGTGTTCAGTCATAGAGTGACTGTGGCTAATCTGCTGAATAAATCAGAGGAGACCATCCAGTTGCTCCATAAATTCACAGTAGCCGGCGGCAATGCACTACTCTCAAATCAGTGGCACAGCAATTTAATTGGAATCTTGCATTATTGTTGTTGTCGTCGTTGTTATTTTCAAAGGCTTTGGCTTTTTTCCATAAGTCTTTGCCAAGTTGCTCAATGCTGTCACGGGCATCGAACTGAAGCTATGAAGTTTTTCCCAATGTGAGCATGAGCTAGAAATTTGGCTCATTTCAGAAAAAAATCAAAGCCCACTGTTTTAGAGGCACCTGGTTTTCAGCAGGGACAGCTTAGCATTTATCCTATCGACGAGAAGTGCACAAGCCTTACCAATATCCCACATTTATGTCCCCAGACCTGCGTCCCTGACTTTGGACACGCTGCTACTGCACCACATGAATCAAGTTCGAGCAGTTTCGCCCACTCTCAGTCCACAGGGGCTGCACATGAAGGTACCTGTGAACCCTCCAGTTCTTCATTAAAGGAAGTTAACAGAAAGTTTATCCATATTTTCCACAGCCAGATGTCATTTTCAATAGAGAGGAGACTGCCTTGAAGGCACAGGGAAAAAGGTCTATTGCTTTCTCATGCCACCCAGCCTTATCATGGTTTCTGTGTCTTCTGGGGGGGAACACGGCCTCTTGTAGGAGAGTGGTATGGTACAGACCGCACTTGAAAGTACTAGTAAACATTATACTTTCCTGCTTTTTGCTGCATAATGAAACATTTCATGATCAATTGTTTAGTAGGTATGGATTTGGGGGGAGGGAGGGAGGCAGAGGGGCAGTGGAATTGCTTTCCTTAGTGTGGCTGGGGATTTGGTTTGGGGTTTTTTTTTTGCTGCTACAGCTCTGAAAGACAGAGGAAGGAGAAATGAGGAGTGGGGCAATATGAAGGAAAGAAATGGAAAAAAGAGAAGTATCTCTGTTGATTGACTGATATGCAGAGGAAAGAGAGAGAAAGAGAGTGGAGCACGTTAACAAATCTCTCTTTAAATCCTAACTTACAAGTGAAAATGTGTTGGCTCCTTCTAAATCCCTACAGAGATTTTGAGACATTGAAGCCAGCAGACACCCTATGATCATCTAACCTGACCTTTCTTAACTCAGTCTAGAAACTTTACCCAGTGATTCCTGGAATGGAAGGAATTATCCCCACTATGTGAGTACATTTCTAAGATGCAGCTTAATAAACTGATTATGGGTATCATATTGCCTGTGATAGCAGAGCACTGGATGTCACGGACCGGTTCCTGTGTTCCTCAGGAGGAATGTTACCAATGACTTGTGGTTGAGCTAAAGCACATTTATCCCTTCTTCCTGCAACTGCTACTAATTCTGACATTGCTGACAGAGCTGCCTCGTCCGAGCGTGCACAGAGAGATTCATAGCCATATGAATCATAGCGCAGAGGGAGAGCTACGTTGCAAACATTTCCCAGTTCTTTCCTGAACAGATCAGGTCAAGGTAGACCCATTTTTCTGTTGTCAAAGTTAAAGCTGCAGCCGCAGGAGTTTAGTGCTGTGTGATGCAGATGCCCTTAGACACTATACTGCCATGCCTTGGTAAATGAGGATTTGCATTTCTGGCCATTTTGGCGCATTTTAAAGGAGGTGATCTTGCTGCCTCGTGATCTAAAGACACAGGTAGGCAGACACATACCCTGAAAGAGTACCCACACCAGGGGTGACGGTGTATCAGAAGCCATAATTGCCATCCCACATTGCAGTTTTACAGCTGGGGAAGGGTTACTCTGTCTCATCTATTCTGTTCTTTAGCTCCTGATAAACAAGTCAATTTTGTAAGGCTATGATAGCTCCACTTTTCATTAAGATCACAGAATCACAGAATCACCTAGGTGGGAAGGGACCTTTAAGATCATCTAGTCAAGATGTTTTCTTCTGCCACCCCAACATTTCAACGAGCAGAAAATGAAAATTTGGCCATTTAGCCAGGAATTCCCTCCAGAGCAGCAGCTACAGAATGTCTAGTCCTGGGACAAACAAGCCCCAGCTCTGCTGCACTGGAAAAGGCAGGTTACCAGAGCCTGGATGGGGTGGTTTCACAGCACATATGTTGTATTGATGATTTACTTATGCACAGAATCTGCCATTTCAGAAATTTCAGAATCACATCATGAAAAGGTTGAACTTACTGTGCAGGTAAAAGCTCTCAGCACAGGGTACATACAATCATGTTCATGTATCCTGGTCATCCTAGGCTTGCTGCATATTTACAGCCTGACAGGCATGCTCATACCCCTGTCTGGGATTTTTCAGATGAAATATGGGATCATTCCACTTTTGTCTCTCCTTATCTCAACATATTAAGTTGTGGAATGTGGGATTCAGCTCTCCTGAATACGTAAAACAATAAAACAGGTATTAAAGAGACAGGCTGCAGTTCTTTCGCCTTGAGGTGAAATTTTCATGTCTGGCATTCCTCATGGTCTTTGTATTCTCTTGTTGAAAGCTGAAAGATATAACACAGTTAGATGACCCTACAGACACCAGCTGCAGTTAAAAAAATGTAGCTGGTCATACCTGCGCAAGGAAAGTAACAGACATCTTTAGCTTGGGAATGCTTGAAATAACTGCTACAACTGTTGGAATCAGGGCATTTCCAGTTTGGGAAATGTTACAAGACTCATACTGTTAACAACAATGGGACACCATGGGACAGCCAGAACAGCTATTCATGTTTCAGGCTCTGGAGAATTCAGAGGTCCAAACAAAACTCAGAGCTGCAAAAGCTTGGGATATCATGAAAATACACTCATCTGGAAATGGTGGTTACTCCCATGATGGTTACTGGCGACAACAGAAGAACCTTGGTAGGCAGGTCTCTCCTTCCCAGGATGCAGGAAATATTGTTGGGTTGGCCTTTCACAAGGTATTTTGCTCCTGTGATTCCCTTCACAGTCGGTAACAAAGCCACATCCTGCAAACAATGGACATGGTGCAGGAGTCTGGAATCTGACACTGGAACTTCTGAACACTTGGCACTAAAAATGTCAGCATCCCACCCCTGTGCTAGAAGAAACTCACTGCAACTGCTGCCAGTGAGGGGACTCAAACATTTGAGAAGAACAGGAAAAGCTTGGAGGTTGCGTTTGGAACAGATGCTTCCTGGGAGGTAGGAACCTGTAATCATGTCGTCCATTGAGGTGCAGACACTCAGCAAAACAAGACTCATATCAACACAGTATAAAGTTGGAGTATTGAGTTCTGAAAAGCACAATGTCTGTCCTTGAGGATGGGAGAAATGGGCTTTGGTGGATTTGGTGGGGTTCCTCCGGATTTCAGGGCTGAGGACTTGGGCTCAGCGCTTTTGAGCATCTATCAACATGTTAAACCAGCTCATAGTAGCTCTGTAGGAGGAAGAAGACCCTCCCATGGCCTAAAGAAAGCTCCCTGACAGCGTAAATCAGGTGTATCCTGAGTTGGTTGACATACACAAGTCTTACCTTAGCAATGCAGTGGAGACATCTGGAGGGCCTGTAATTACATTTTGTTCTTAAGGGTGCACTGTAAGTCCTCTCTGAGGGCCCACTTTGGCCCTTGCAAAATGCACCTGTTGCAATTGGGTGGTCCCTGACCACAGGTGCACTTCTAATTAAAATGCAATATGAAGAATCAGGGGAAAGACCTCTAACAGGGAGCAAGGGGCTTGCTAAAGAGTCATTTTTATGGCAGCCTTGCAGAATTAAGGCAGGTAAGAATTTGGAGCAGGTGGTGTTCATAGGAAGGGAGTAATTGTGGATCTTTGCTAAAGTAGATGTTAATTCACAAAAGACTTCCTTCCCTTTGGTTGTTTTGATGATTACACCTCATTCTGCCTTACTGCTTTGTTTTGTCCTGTTTCACAGCAAAAATGATGCAAGAAAATTGATAGTAGAAGAGGTGGTCCCCCTAACATAAGACTTTGTCAGGGACCTCACTTTTAATTCACCAGTTTAATTAAATGCTTTTCCTGCCTCCTTTGATTGGTATGCTGAAGTTACTTCTCCAGCGTGAAGCCTCTCCATATCTCATTACATGACACAGGATGTCCCTGGCAATATGACAAAATAAAAAGGGCTGGGAATATCTAAGCCTTGTTGTACCTTGCACATCTCACTGCAGGGACAGGATTCAGTTGCCAGCAAGCAGGCATTTGACATTGTTTTGGATGTTGCACGTTATCCAAACCAACCTCTAATTGTTACCCCAGAAGCTGGAGGTCTCCCAGTATTCCTGTGTCTAAGACACTTCAGGGCATCTTAACTGACATGAAGTACCTATGTGTGAGCAGCTGAACTGAGGCAGGAGAGGTATACACACATTCTTTTGCTGCCTCAGCTAAGAAATAACACATATTAACATAAATCACCAATTCTTCTTCATCAACAGGTCCTAGAAGCCACAATACCGTTAGTACAAACAATAGCTTGCTTTGATACAGTATCCTGATTACTTTTAATTGCACCCCACTCTTTTCTACTCACCACTTTTTCTCCAATGATGTTTGCATAAAGAAAGACTATTGGCCCACCATTTCTAGTAAAAGTAATTTTGGATATTAACCAAGTAGTCTAGATGAGACATTTAAGTCTTAGCTAGTCACTTTTGGCTTTCTTCTTAATCTGTGGAAGGAAACAGGCACTTCCAGAAAGGAGGAAACACCCTTTAGAGGTTTATCTCCCATCGCATAGACTATCAAATGAACCTTGGTTGACTAGCTAAGATGAATAGTTAAGTCATGTCAGATGAGACGAATCCCACATTTAGGATTCAACTCCCAACAGAAACTGAGGATGTGTTTAATTTTAAACGTCATCCACGTATTGAGATAAACATTTGCAGAAATACTGGCTTTTGACCATTTTCTAGCTTAAGCAAAAATGGTTTTCATCATTCTACAATAACTTCTTAAATCTCCCCAAATAGGAAAGTTTTTAGACTCATATTTCTTCCCAAGTTGCCAGTTTTATCTGGCTAGCAAAGAATAATTGTTTCTCATGCATTGATCTGCTTTATTATAACTTAACAGTTTCTTGTTAGGACTTTTGTTCACCTTTATTTAATGCTGAGCCATATGAAAGCCTCCCCTCTCTAATTCTGGTTACAGAGAGATATATAGAGAGAAAATTTACCTGTGAGAATTTCTGAAGAGCATATTATTCAGAGAACCATTGAACTGAGAATTCTCCATGTGCACCAATTTTTTTTTTTTGAATGACATTGCTCCTTTGAGTGTTCTTTGTATGCCATGATTACAAGAAAGTTTTCTAGAGGAAGGACATAATTCATAATTTAGAAATTTTGGGGGAGTATTGCTATTATTCCACTGGAAAAATAAATTCCCTCTGCTCTGGGATTCTACTCTGCAAGTCTCATGAAGGGAGGAGGGGTGAGGGGAATGTGTAGAAGTTAATAATACTTTTAGAGTAAGAAGAAAAAAAAATACCTCAAACAGAGATTGAAGCTAGTGATGTTTTTGTGTAGTTTGTGTGGAAACGGACTGCAAGGTGATGCCATTTAGTATCTGGAGCTGTTCTAGGTCCATCAAGGAGTAGATGTGGGGATTCACAGTGGTATCCACAGGGACTGGGCTTTTCTGAGATAGATTCCTTCACCATTAGTATTCCACAGAAACTTCCAGGGATCAGATCCTCAGCTGATGGGAACTAGAAGTTCTGCCACCTGTTCATAGCCCATTTTCTATTGTCTGGTCCTACTAGTCCACTGAATATTGTCAGTTGAATTTATTATTGCTTTAGAACAGGAGATATCATTTGTTCAAGTAATTGCAATATTTTATCCTTCCCTCAAAGGGGCCATTAATTCAAACACTTGAAACGTAAGCGCTATGTCTGTATTCCTTTAAACAAAATTAATCCTGCTCAGTGCAACCTGTGTGGTGCAACTCTTACTCACACATGGATATCATTTGTGCAAAGACTGCGGATCCCATCCTGAGCTTCAGGTCACTCTGGGGAGAAAAAGGTGGAGAGGGCTTTATCTGGGAAAGCTGAGAGGAAAGAGTAGTAACTTAAATATTTCCCCAGCCAATGACCTGCTCAGAGGCTGAGATGTAAGAGGGCTTGTCAGTCTAGAGAAGATGGATTAGTGAGCTCGTGTAAGTGAAGTTGCATAATAAATGCAATTTATCCCCGGATCCAGAATCTGCATGGGGCTGAACCTCTGGGGCTGCCTGTCCCTCTGCACAGTGCATCAATGCACACACATACCACTGTAGAGGACGCGTTTAGGTGTCAAAGGGTTGCAGTCAATCAATCACTCCTTTGGCCACCACCTCTCTTCCCCTGCCCTAGGGGAGGTGTGGGGGGGGACGGGGGATGGGGAGGGGGCAATGTTCTGTGTTTTATTCTTTCCAGCCATCATTTATTTCTTTTGAAAGAACAAGCCTCCTTTGTTTGGGGCTCCTACAAGTTGCACTAGATGGGAGGGGTGGGGGGATTCTCTCACAGGGTCTCTGAGGCAAACCCCACAGCTGATTTCTGAGTACACCACGTACCATGGTGTCACAAAGATACCACAAACAGAGAAAAGTCATGCAGCCATGTGTTATGGGAGCTGGCCCCATATCCATGCCAAGATTCTGGATTTCCTGGCGCTCTAAAGCTCTTTGGACCATGGGGATTATTCATTGCACAAGGTATCAGATGCCAAACACTGACTTTTTAAAAAGCACATGGGAAACAAATCAAAATGACCTCTTAAAAAAAAAAGGATCCTATAGATATGTTTTTAACAATAACAGAGCAGGAAACTTTGCCTTATTAGACATTTACCCAGCTTATCTGCCTGCTGGCATTCCTCAAGTGCACTTGAACACATGCTGGGCCACCTAGGTCTGGGATCCTCTCCGATTTCACAAACTGAGCGAGGTCAGCCCAGGGCAGAGGTTGGATAAGATTCCTCTTAGTGAAACCCCACTGTCCATCAAAAATGGTGCTATTCTATCAGTTGGCAATGAAATTTTTCAAAGACTAATCCAGAGCCAGGAACAGCTGGAGTTGTTCTTATGAACAATGAGGCAAATCCAAGTCCTTCTGCCTGCCTGTCCATTGAAGACTTGGTACACTTTGCACAACACTGGGAGAACTCACCCCAAATGGCCTGGTCAAAGTTATTTTTAACTTATCTTCCATCACTTTACAATGGCTTTGATAAATAAAACGCTACACGCAGCATCTGTCTTACTGCCTTCCCTTTGCCAAGGAGGAGACACAGCACCAAGAGAGTTCCCTGGCCAGCAAAACCCTTGCACACTTGCTCTGCTTTCACCACATGAGCAATGCTGTTGAACTCAGTGGCAGAATTTGAACCAGGCAACAACCACACAGACATTTCAGGACTTAAACTGTATTCAGTGGGATTCAAGTAACATAAATATAGATGTCTACAGTGTAGAAAGCTACCTGAACTCATAACTCAGCTCTTCTTAGAGTCGATAAAGATCTTAGGACATGATCTATATAGTCTAGGGAACACATGCAGTTTAGGATGACTAAAATGTGGAAAAGTGTTTGAATGAGTTCAGTAAGTTGATTTTGAGGAGTCAGTAAACAGCAGCATTTTTTGTTCAGGATCAGTGTATTGGGTTTACATGGCAAGGTTTTGGTAGTGGGTGGGTTACAGGAGTGGATTCTGTGAGAAGCTACTAGAAGCTTCCCTCATGTCCGATAGAGCCAATGCCAGCCAGCTCCAAGGTGGATGCACCGCTGGCTAAGGCCAAGCCCAAGTGATGGTGGTAGCGCCTCTGGAATAAAGTATTTAAGAAGGGGGAAAAAAACCTGTGCTGTAGCAATCAGAAGAGCTGAATGAGAGTATGTGAGAGAAACAACCCTGCAGACACTAAAGTCAATAAAGGAAGGGGAGGAGGTGGCCCATGGAGAGAAAAGCCCATGACAGAGTATGTTCGCCAGGTTCGATAGTCTGTATCTCACCCTCTCCATACATGTTTTTTTCCTAGGGAGGCCTTGGTGTTGTCATTAGGGTTATGCTTTTCATTTCATTTTCATTTTCATTTTCATTTTGGCCCACAGGGTAGCATCCTATAAAAGACAAACAGTCTTGTCTCCTGCTGCTCAGCTGCTGGTTTTGTAGAGGACTGTAATTCATAGAAAATCTATTGTTCAATTTCTCCCTTAAAAAAAAAAATAATAATTTTTTAGCTGTACTGTTTTCTTGGTTGGATTTACCTTTCTTGATTGGATTTACCTAGGAATTGTCATCCCTGGAGTTATTTAAAAGATGGGTAGACGTGGTGCTGGGGGACACAGTTTAGTGATGGTTTTTGTCGGTGTTAGGTTGGTGGTTGGACTCGATGATCTGAAAGGTCCCTTCCAACCTAGACAATTCTATGATCTTATTTTCATGCCTTCCTTGGAAGAATGCAGGTTATGAAATTCAAGGTTTCATTGGAGCATCACCACCAGGAATACTTAGAGTTATAAAGACATCTTGAGCCTTCTCAGTATAAGGACCACACTTACTGTACTACTCCATAGTCCTGTAGACCAAGCAAATATAAAATCTAGATATAGACCGTCCTTTACCCTTGGGTGCAACCAGAAACCTCACAGAATGGGGGGAAACTCATGGAGACCGACTGCAAATGGCAGCTTTGGCTGCAATTGATTTAAAATGAGTGAAATTATTATGATATCTGCAAATACCTGAACATCTGCAGCAGCAGCAAGTGAGAAGAAGGTTGCTACAGCAATGATGTGTGTTATGCAAGATGCTGTATCCTTGATACGGAGTGCAGGGAAGGGCAGGACTCTGGGAAAGGGAGGGGATGTGGGAAGCCAGATGAAAAGTTTTATTAAGTGATTATTAAACTATTCTGCAGTGCCAAGCACAGCGCAAGGCTGCCAGCTTGTCTCACTGCAAAACCAAAATTAAAATAATGAGAGGGGTTCTAATCACAGGGTCTCTAATGGCTGATTTTCTATCTGTGCTGGCTGACAAGCTTCACCACCCTCATCCATCTGCGAGAGAAACTCAGGTGGCAGAGAAGCTTCTCCCCAAGGGCAATACTCCTTTAGCTCACTGTGATGCCCCTCATAGATACAGGCTCCTAATCTGGTAATGAACAGTGTGATGAGAACTCAAACTACCCATCAGCCAGGGCTACCAGAGCCTGCCTCATTTCCCAGTGAATGGAGAAAAGACCCTTTAACAACCTACTCATGGAACTTATTTCTTTTGTTGTGACTTCTTTCCATAGCCCCAGGGGTAACATCTAGGAGCCTTGAGAGTGGGTGGTCTGAATTATTCATTGATGCCACGTAATGAAATAATAGTACCATCTGGGACATCTTCATCCATTTAGGCACCTTAATATGTGGTCTGAATATAATCTTTTCTTCATGTATAGGCTACCATAGAAAGCAAAACTTTCTCCTGAGTGGTGGAAGTGGACACCTTTTCTATTGTCCCCTGGCTTCAGTCCTCCGGGGAGGTAGTCAGGGTGATATCAAGAGCATCAGAGATATAAACATGGGTTCACAATGTCTACGTCTAGATCTAATGGCAACTGCAAACAGCATGTGGATGTTGATTAAGAAAGATGCAGGTCCTGATTCAGTAAAGCATTTTATCATGTAGTTTGAATCTGACCGTGATTGCTGGGTCATTAAGTAAGGATTTGGCAAGGGATTGTCAAAAAGAGGTCTGAGACAAAAAAAATATGATGTCACTCAGCAGCACTGTAGCCCAGGAGGCTGATCCTGAGACACACATGAGCTGGATGGACCCACACCATCCACTGGGAACATCGTATGGATCAGGGCAAGGCCTTCTTCAATATGAGTGGATCTCCTCTCTCCGAAGGGCTGGTACAAGGTTCCCTTTCTCTGACACCATTAATCTTATGATTCTTCATGCTGTGACCAGTCTATTTTTAAATAACACCCTGCCTACATCACAACTCTGGGGACAATTCTGTCATTTTAATTGAACTTCTCTTTTGCAGGAAGCTTTCTCCAAACCTAGCTTTCATTTGCCTCAACCTCCTTTCCATCTCATTACTGTGGTGATGGTAACCTTCTCAGGTCCCTGGACCTGGTCCACCCCACAAACCTGGTCCAAGGACCCAAGAAGGTCACCCACACCACGTCAAGTTGGCACAGAGGAGGCAATACAAGATGGACTTCCTTGACCTATGATGTTGTCCACCCATCTGAACACAAATGTTCTGTGGGATGTGTTAGCTGGCTTTAGGATCCGGTGGCAGATTTCCATGCCTAGAACTAGTGGTTCTGGTAATTCTCCAAGAGACAGAAGGGAGGAATATATAGCGCTGAGCGGAAAGGCGGTGCTGTTCTTAGACAACTGTGTGGGGTTGACGTAATGTTCTGTGCTATGATATTCCCAGTAGGAACATATGACTTTGGGTCACAGGTTTGCGGGTAGCCATCTTGTTAACGTAATGGCAGCCCGAAGCAATTCAGCCTCCGTTTTTCCACTGCGTGTGCGTATGTGCATCCATGTGGTTTCGCCTGCGAGCACGGAATCAATACGACTGGTGTTGCCTTTTATAAAATCCATGCTTTGTCTTGGTCCCTTCCCAGTAAACTATTGGCTCACCATTAGCAGATCTGGTAAGCTTCTCCTGTACAATTAGTAGCTGGACGAGCTTGTGGGGTGGATGGAGAAAGAGACCTCAGGGCTTCAGCACTTGCAAATCCCACAGCGAGTTCCTATCTACTCCCACTCCTGCAGAAACACCATGGCAACGAGCTCAAACTGTACAAATTGGCTGCAAAGTACTTTTCTTCAGGCAGTAACACAATACTTTTTCTTTCTCCAGACATCCAATATTCACTTGCAACCCTGAAACACCCCTCACCAGCTCCCAATGTGATAAGCAATTAATTTGGCTAAGGCTTCCTTTTTTAGGAGCTAAAGCTGTTAGAATTGCTGGTCTTGGAGGAGACGTTAAAATCTGTTCTCTCCCCTACCAAACCATTCATGCAGAACACCACCACCTCGCCTCTTGGACACTAAGATCCAAGTGATGTGAGAGCAGCTGTTGAGCTGGCAAAACCAATTGAATCTGCCTACCATGCCTGAGAAATCTATTCTGCATCAAAGGCATTTCTTCTACTGATCTTTAGAGCTGGAAAAGGTCTGAGTAGGTGGATGAATTGGCCTCTGCACTACAAGGCCTTTTCCTGAGGAGCCATTACACTGTAGATCCATTTCCACTGTGATTCAAATCCTCTTGCTCACCACAAGTTTGAAAGAAAGCATCAAAATGTGTGATGGTTCAGAAAAAACACAGCTGGGGTTGCTGATTTCCTGGCCCATGCTCCTGTTCTGTGTTCTCAGTGCAAAGGCTGAGCTCCTCTTTAATTGAGTCTAAGGTGTTAGGTCTCCTGGAGTACTGCATCCAGATTTGGAATCCTCAGCAAAAGAAGGACATGGACCTGTTGGAGTGGGTCCAGAGGAGGCCATGGAGATGCTCCAAGCGCTGGAACATCTCTGCTATGAGGACAGGCTGAGAGAGTTGGGTTTGTTCAGCATGGAGAATAGAAGGCTCTGGGGAGACCCTAGAGCCTCTTCCAGCATCTGAAGGGAGACTACAAGAAAGCTGGAGAGAGACGTTTTACAAAGGCATATAGTGATAAAACAAGGGATAATTTGGCAAAAAAAAAAAAAACCCAAAAAAACCTAACAAAACAAAGTGTCTAAGATGAGGAGCTTCCAAAGACAATGCAAATAGATAAACTAGAAGAAAGGGAGGTGAATAAGATGAAGCACAGTGGGTTGAAGCAGTTTGTTTAAGGACACGTTTTCCGTCTGGCATCTTCTTGCTCAGATCCTCACAGTGGCTGAGATGATTTGACACTCCCAGTGCTTTTTTTGAAATTAAAAGGAAAGAAAGCCAACATCCCAGCAAATACAAAGGGCATGTTGCACAGAGGTTCAGGGTTTGTATTGGGAAAGAAACATTCTGATAAACACACAATGCTGAAAGACTTTTTAGGGAGATGGGAAGGCAAGAGAGAGGGACAACTCCAGTTACAGCACAGAATAAGCTATAAAGCCAAATGGTACGGCAAGGAAAGGGACAAACAGAAGTAGCAGGACAGGTCAGGAGCATCGATGGAGATGTTATTGTCTTTGAACAGCGGCAGGTTGCCTCTAGACAGAAAAAAAATCACAACCGATTAAAGTTCGTGTCAGCAGCAGAAAGTTGGCAGGAACTGGTGCCTGCACCGAGTGGTGCTGGTCTGCACAAGAAAAGCTGCTTATCACGCAGAATCATTTACTCGGCCCTTGAATTTGACTCCCTCACTCCTACTATAGCAACCTTTCTTTCAGCTGAAAGGGTGACATTCCCATGACATATTTTATGGTTTGTTTCTTCAAGGCTCAGTAATTGATTATGATGCCCCTAATCCAAATCAGGATGGTCCTGTCATGAGTAGACTCACTTGTTTCTTCGTTGGCAGAGTCCAAAAAGCATCAAAGTAAATGGGACAAAGAAAACCAAGTGGTTTGGGGTCAAAGTCCCCTAACTGGGAATTCTCATATGATATCGGCTTCAAACTGAAAGAGTGGAAATTCAGATTAGATCTCAGGAAGAACTTTTTCACTATGAGGGTGGCGAGACACTGGAACAGGTTTCCCAGAGAAACTGTGGATGCCCCATCCCTGGAGGGGTTCAAGGCCAGGCTGGATGGGGCTTTGAGCAACCTGGTCTAGTGGGAGGTG
>JAOXNO010000013.1:2094214-2146736 GCA_028565335.1 Limnodromus scolopaceus
GAGGGGTTCAAGGCCAGGTTGGAGGGGGCTTTGAGCAACCTGGTCTAGTGGGAGGTGTCCCTGCCCAGGGCAGGGGGATTGGAAATAGATGATATTTAAGGTCTTTTCTGACCTGGACCATTCTATGATTCTATGATATTGAGCAGTTCTTTTACACTTATAATGAGTTACTCGAACTGTGCCCCAACCCTCAACTTAGACAGAAAGGATAAAGATGCTTCTAATTTTTTTGACGGCAAGCTTTGAGACCAGCTGAGTTCCTAGATGCTCTCCTGGATATAACATTTACCTTTCCAGGAGGCAGTGTTTACTCAGTTGTGCTCAGTGACAGCATCCATTTTTTTCCTGGGACCATTTTTCACCCCGGAGAGGAGTCTCACACATTGCTCTCCTGCTCCTTGTGCTTGCGCTCATTCTTGTTCATTCCTCTCAGATAAAGTAACGTTTACTTAAGACTGGAAAATCTTACTTTATGAACCTTTTACTTCATGGCTTGGGCTCGGCTCAGCTGAAAAATTAGAGGCCACATCCTCACGTAGTATAAAACGGGAATCGGGCCAGTTTCCACCAGGGAAGAATCCAGCCTTCCCTGGCAAGAACAACGCTGCTCGGATCGACCAGCGAGGGTTAACGGGCCGTCATGCTTCACTTTTAACATCATCTCTAACAAAAGGAGAACACAGGAGACATAGAAAGGGAGCAAGAGATTTTCTGAGGGAGCATAAATATAGTTGCAGTCAGAGGCTGATATTTTCCATGGTTTGCAGCAGAGTCATTCACGAGCTTCAGACATCAATAAATGAACCTTTAACTTGCCTCCTAGCTCTGTTATCCGTTCCACACAGTGCTTTAATTACTTGGTGCCTAAGAAGCATTTTGGACATTGAAGTCTGTCACCCCTTAAGCTGTCTGCCTGACTCTTCATTTCACGAACAAGATACACACAACCTCGTTTAGCCAATGGCAGGCTGGTCACACAAGTATTATGTTTTTCCTCTCGCTGTCTACTGTTTCACCACCGTAGGAATTACACAGCCAAGAGCACAGTAGGAATAATGGCTCTATTCATTTCCCCCTGGGACTAATTCTTACAGATGGCGAGCCCTGCGATGGGGCAAATTAGCTTCTTATTTCATTTGGAGGCTTAAAGTTATAAGCTCATTTTGTTGTTGTTTATGGGATAGCTGACCACAGGACGGTGAAACCCTGTACATTGCTGTTAGAAGGAAAGGAGGCAAATCCTCTACCAATGGTGGTCAGGGGGTAGGAAAGGGGATGCTGGGAGGATCCTGTCACTGCTGAGCCCATACCCGCCGTGTGCGCTCAGATCTGCAGCCGGAGGAAAGCTTTCTGGCTGCCTGGGCTCCCAGTCAGGTGCTGATACAAACAGGAGGCTCAGCAGTGCTGCAACCCAGGATCATGGCTGCGGCACTTTGGGAAATCGGGATTTGTGAGTGCTTCCCAGGGAGAAGTGGTAGAAAAACAAGCACAGTTGCCACAAACAGGTTTGGCTGCTGCTAAATTACTTGGAAATGGGCTTCAGATGAAAAACGGGGAGATCCTTGCTTACCTGAAAAGACTGACAAACAGACTTACCCATTACTGTTTTCTTTCACAGTCATTTTACTCTCAAGGCTCACGAGAGAGCAGCAGTTTCAGAACTCAACAGAAGATCCTTGCAAAAGGAAGGCCATCTTTTTCCCTTCAGTAATCACCGTGTGGTTTGTGATTACTCGCTGAGCCACGGCCATGTGCACCACCGTACCTTTACCAGATGGCATTTCCAGACAGGGCTGGGCCTTCACGTACATCGTCATTTGTCTAATTTTCCAAGCAGAAAATAGAAGGATATATCCTCGGTTTTGAGTGAATCAGCATCTCTCTGGAGATTTCAATTTATACCAGTCACTAATCTGGCCCATCATGTCCCTTTTTATGGGAGCTTTCATGGTCAAAGTCTCTTCTCAGGAGTCGTAATGTACCACGAGTAATAATAGAAGATGTTGGATGGGATTTTATTTGCTTGCAATAACCCTGTATTTGTGTCTCAGACAGAACTTGTCAGTGAAATGAGTAACCGTCGTTCATCAGAGACGTTATTAAGAGCTGTTTTCTTGCAAGTGCTGGCTGAGATAAAGAGGTTATTTTCTGCAGTGTCCCAGAAGACCGTAAAGGATGTCTAACCTCTTCTTGGAGAACCTTAAGGAGAATGAGTTTAGCCTCCCATCTGGGAAGCTACAGGTACTGACTTGAACCATACCAGTGAGATGGTTTCAAATGCATGACAGACTCAATCCCCCAATTCTCTGTCCTCTTTAGTCTTTATCAGCACCATAAAAAGCTCTCTGAATTTTCAGCATTTCAGCTAAAATTGCTTTTTGGCTAAAATTACATTTCAGCACCTGCTGAACTATTTCACAACTAACATACAACTATTTCAATTCTGTTCTGTCTATAGGCCTGCCAACATCCCTGTTCTGCTGTCCCGATTTCTTATCTCCCTTACCTTTCTATTTTTCCCAAAAGTCACCTCTGCTCTGATTTGTTCTGCATTACTTAGTCCTGTGTCTACCTGCTACTTAATTATCTATTTTATCCAGGAGGGATATGGGAATAAGAGCTTGCCTCCTGTCACTTTCAGTGTTTACACATCCATCCGAACTGGTCTCCCTCAACAGTTTTTATAGTCTTGGAGAGAAAAAGGTACTTTCAGAGCATGATTCATCTGATCTATTTTTAGGGATGAATTGCACTGCAGATGCTACCTGTTGTGTTGACTGGTTCTCTGTTCACCATAAAAGACCTCAGTGTGTGTTGCTCAGGCGTGCACATCTATATTTTAGATGATCTTCACCTCCCTTCAAGCACCCTCACCCTTTGTTCTCTGCCCACAAGATTCTTTATACCCTTTCTAGCATTCAGCTATGTCCACCAGACATCTCCTGTTGCAGTGCCAGACTCCAAACATCCATGGTAATTTCTCTTTCTTAAGGTACACGGCACAATGTTCCAGGGTCATCAGACACTGAGCCTTTTTTCCACAGTATGGCATGTCCCAGAAGGCACAAAACAGCATTCAGACATGATTGAGTGGAAGGTAGTGTTTTAGGTCCTTCACTTTCACAATCTCTCATTGACTCTGAATCCTTATTCTCCTGTTCTTCAGGATGGAAACTGGGAGATGTCTTCATGACGCAATGCAGAAGTAGTTCACCCAGACAGAAAGCCATATTTAGATGATCACCTTGCTTCTGGTCCCTTAACTAGACCAGGATTTCCATATGCCATGACCTTGTGTGACTCTGCTCCTTCTCCATACCCTGTGACCTTACTCTGTAGATCCTACAGCTCTGGGTAATGTTGTCACATTAAGTAAAAACTTGTTTCTTGTCACATATTTTTAAGTAGAATGGAGCAGTTTCTGGCCATTGACTCCACAACTCATGCTGCTAAGAGTTAGAAAGACCTCATAGCTCATAGGTTTGATATCAGTATTTACATAAGGCTTTTATTGTGCACATGTGACAAAAGTGCACATTCTTAGATCATGTGGTATAATTTCCACTCAACTGCTAATGAGGTTTTGATGGTCACCGTGACAAAAAAAGTGGCATATATCTTGTCTACATCTGAGATGTTTCTAGGTTTGCATAACAATATAAACTTTGGGTTTTTTCTGAAATAGTTCAAAACGTTCAAAATGAAAATCATTCTCAACAATATCAAAATAATCTTAAAATTACTTTTAGGGGTAAGAGAACACAAAAAGTTGGATTAAAAATAAAAAACTTTCACATGTATGAAATAGATGAACCTATTATAATAATTTAAAAAATTATAATGAATATTACAGTATATAAACCAACTTTCAAAATGAAAAGTCACGACTGTGTGAAATTTCATAATTCCCTTTTCTGTCAAGATTAAGACAGAATGTTTCCATCCTACAAAATGTTACATTTGCATATGTACAGACACACACATATGTTTGCAAAGTGCAGCCTGCTAGCAGACACTTTTTTTTTTTTTCCCTGAAAGTTTTATTTCTGGAAAAAGAAAAATAAATCCTCTTTTCAACACAGAAACAATCTCTTCAGAAAGCTTCCAGCCACAAGTGAATACACTGGTAGAAAAGTAAACCTGATTGTTCTGTAAAGCCATCATACCATGAGGTAATGTTCTAGACAGTTTAAACTACCCCAGAATTGTAGGTACTTTGGAGTAAGCATGGATGATTCAAGTGATGCGTGAGGCAACCTCTCCTCCATAGCTTTTCTATACGTGTCTACCACCAGCACCGTGGATTTAGAGAAAAGGTAACCTACCTGTTCCTTAGGCCCATGGTTTTCTTGGCTCTGCTGTACAGGTGGGATGCATTTTTTTAAACAGTCCTGAGCTGGGCTGCAGTCATGTTATAAATCTCTGATCTACTGCTTTCTCTGCTCTGGCAAGATGGACCTTTGTCACAGTTTGAGCTCAGCTCCTTAGAGAGATCTCACTCTTCTATGTAGGGTGACCACCTCCATTTTCTTCCAAGACAGAAAAAAAGGAGGAGAAAAAAAGGCACATGTTGACTGTATTGAATCACAAAACCAATATCATGCTGTGGTGGAAATTCCTTCCTCACACTGACAAGTCCCACGCCAGGTTTCTGTCTTCGCTCGGAGCCAGTGGTTACTGGAAGCACCAAGTCCTACGTTTTGTCAGGCCAAGCCCTTACTTCCATCCACCACCACGCGGTCCCAAGCCTTTGAGGGGGAAGCCCAGGCTAACAAGGCCATGCAAGCACACTAATAAAAGTCCATATCAGCTACGTAAGCTTGCAGACCTCCCTACCTTGCTGGATTAATGATTTCTATAGTGGAGTCATTGCTGCTTTTACAAATGTAGACTCAAGGCAGGAAGGGGAAGGAAGGGAGTGCTGAGAGAGGAGGCATTGAAGTTTAATGACAAAATCATGGTTGGCTTTGCCAGGGCATTTCATTATATAAGTTGAGCGGTAAGATAGTTTCCTATGCTTCTGTGACCAAAGGAATGCAGGGAGCACGCGGCTCGAACCAGCCGGTGAAATGGATAGCTCGCTGCGTCCAGGAACACGCGCAGGCTGTCCCAGCCACTGCAGTGGAGGAACGCAGCCTCGCCAGTGAATGAACGAACTGCTCCAGGGTTTCTCTAACTCCGGTCCAGGGGATTAAACGGTTCACTCCAGGGTTTGCAAGGGAAAGCCTGGGTAAGCCAGCCAAAGGCAGAGTGCAGTAAGCATGCAAGGAGTTCAACTCAGGATTCCTTATTAAAGGAATAGAAATGAATAACAATAAAGTAAAATTCCAGCAGCTGAAAAGTAAAAAGTTCCATGTTTCTGGAGACTCCAGATTGAAGGGCTTGTAACGCGATGCTGCTGCTTTCTGCATTATTTCATTTTTCCAAATCCATCAGCCTCATCACACACACACATACAGAGTCTGTTCCTTCTCCTAACCTTGCACACTGAACTCTCTGAAGCTAAATTGGCATTATTACCTATGCATGTACTGGCCAGTGTCCTTTGTTCACTGAATTATAAATAACAAGTGATAACAGCAAATATTAACAGACTGATCAGCACCTATTTTCCTCCTTAAGGCAAGAAAAGAGATGTATCAGCACTTATCTCCCCAG
The DNA here is from genome assembly GCA_028565335.1 of Limnodromus scolopaceus. NCBI lineage: Eukaryota > Metazoa > Chordata > Aves > Charadriiformes > Scolopacidae > Limnodromus > Limnodromus scolopaceus. Next base: position 2,099,873 of record JAOXNO010000013.1, read on the forward strand.
AGGTACCTCCTCAGGAGGGGGCTAACTCGTTGGATTAAGCTGTTTTCAAAGACCACTGTAGTGGTCAACAAGGTCCCTGAGTGATGTCAAATTTGTGGACTAATATCTGCACAAGCTAGGAAAGCACTCAAAAAGTTAAGCTGTAATCTGGAAGCGAGTGTATCTCTTACCTCCTGCTAATGTTGTATCAAGCTTGAAAAATTCATGGGGCTTGAAGAACAGGGAGCACAGGGGAGTCTGGCTGTATAACCAAGTGGTTAATGGTCTCCGGTCAAGGCTTCTGGTGTCTAAAATAAAATAAATACCCTTTGCAGAAAGCTACTCAGAGCAGGAAAATGTTTCATGATCTCTTTCACTACTTATAGTCCTGAAACAGCACCAACTGCCTCCCGGCATCCCTCCCTTTATTGTTTCCATCTGATTAGGGTAGTTTTCCCCATCACCTGCAGTTCTGGCTTTGTGAAGTTCATTCTAGGAGCTAAATTCTACACCCTGCCCTTTACCCAGGGAAGCAAGGCGCTGGAGTCACCCATGTGCATCCCTCTTGCTGACCAACTTCCAGATATTTCATTGTGGAGCATCACAACATCTGTGTCCCTTTGTGGAAAGGCAGCCTTGCTGCAACAGTGCAATCAGCAAAGATTGCAGGGAGGGGAGGTGGTTTTTTTATTAGATTGGAGACATATTGCTAAGGAAAAACCTAAACCAGAAAAGTAAATAACAGACAAATTCCTTGGTAGGCAAGCCCTTCTTTGAGGGTGAAACAGGACCAGCAAGTTTGCACTTGGGTTCTAAAGTATACTTAACTTGAGCAGTTGGTTTGCATCCAAACTCCCGAAAAGAAGTGTTTGGCATCATACCATGAACCATTAGCTGTTCATGGGTGGTGGGGCAGGAGCAAGAAATCACTGCTCCTGCTCTTAACATAAGGTTAGGAGTTTCTAAAAAAAGACATCTCGCTTTAAGTAATCATACATCTCCTGTCAGTCCCTTTCATTTGTATATGCATCATTTTAAAAAAGGATTTAACATAATTGTCAATGAGGGTATTCATTATACAAAGTCATATCTGAATTTTGTCATATTTGGAGAAACTTAGATCTCAACACACATTCTACCCCCATCTTCCACATCCAGAGTCACAACAGTCCCCATACTCTTTAAGTCAAGTCTGGGTCTGCAAACTGAATAAATGTAAACCCAGTGTCATTTCCTAGAGGCTTCCAAAAATGCTTAAAATAAGCAGAGGCTATATAATTTTATTTTTCCTAAATTCTCTTTTATCCAGAGAATTCCTTGCCTCTCTTGGGTTATTCGGGTTCTTGGTGCTTTTTCTGCCTTGTTTGCAAAAGCTCCTGAGGATTTTCATCCAGAACGTGCCTGCCACTGTGAACAGAGAAAGCTGTGAAGAAAATACATCACCTGAAATCCAGGACTGTTGGGTATTCACCATGTTTGGGACAGAATCTGGTTTAGAGTCCACAGTCTTGGGCATTTGAACCTGCCTTTGTTGGGTGAGAAATTATTGACCGAGACATGTAAGCGATGAGCTCTTCTTTTCAAAACGTGCTCTGAGTTTTATTTTCTTCCTAAATCGACCCCAGAAATGGAAGACCTATTTCTGGTTGAATCACCCCACTGAAGTCAAGCGTGACATCATAACATCATAAACTCATTTTGCCCTGCTGAACGCTTCTTTTTATCCTGCCTCAGCCCAGCAATTATTATTATGACTATTAATTCACAATGAAACCATTAACATCATCTCTGCTGGTATTATGACTTCTAGTTTGCACAATTTCCTTTAATCTCAGAATACTTTGAGTTCGAGAGGATTGCTGCATTAGGAAAGATGTCTCAAGGGTTTTGGGGACCCCAAAAAAAGAATGGAAATGGCCATGTCATGGAAATGACCCTTTGCAGCTGGTGTAGAGTTCCTAGAAACCCAGTGACGAATAATTTTCTGTTACTCCATTCTCTGTGGTAGTAAGAGCTGCATTATGCCACATCAGCTATGCATGAAAAAAATATAGAGACAGTTTCAGTGAACTTCTTCTGTCAAAATGGGGATAATCTTTCTGTGTGAGCTTCTGTTCTAAAAACTGCATCTAGTCCCAGCCCATTGCATCCCTCCTAGGAAAGCAAGCTCAGCCCAGAGTACTTCAGAAGCCTTTATGTTATATTTATGCTACACTTTCATAGAAAGTCTAAGCCATTAATGAAGTCCTGCAATGACAGATGGTAAATAAATGATAGAGGTAAGTGAACTGCAGGATTTCTGCAATATTGCATATTAGTTTATCAAACCTGGCTGCAATGGTTATTTTCAGATCAAGTGAAAATCAAACTGTTCCTTTTTTTGGTACTGTAGTTTGAAAAAACCTGGTCTCTCTTTTTCTGCTCCGAGTCAAGTTCATGCCCCAGTGATTCACCTGTTTTACCTGGTTTCCAGATGGAGAAAAGCACATTGCTTTCTAGAGAAAGGGAATGGCCCATCGAGCAGGCCCATTCCAAGCTGTGATAGAAATGCAGCTTAATACGCTGTCAAAGATGATTTGAAACAGACCTCTTTGTGCCAGCTGATAAAATTGAAATGCTCTGCTTTGGGCTGAGCCACCCCAGGTTGGAAGCTGACTTTTTAACCTTTTCCCATGAAAAAAAAATAATAAGTAAACCAAAACCAACACACTTTTTTAGGGGAAAGTAAAAAAAGAAAAGAAGTCAATATTCAAATCCTGCCTTGAAGCATTTATAAAACTACTGATATGAGACAAAGCAGTGGGGTATGTTACGCCCGTGTCAGAAAGAATAGGACAAGGCAGGGCTCCGGGGTGTGACTCTGCTGATGCCCGACGCCTGGGTTTGGATGCCATAGCTATGGCAGCAGGCTGCCAGGCATCTCGGCCATGGTCTGCAGGAATCCATCCAGCCGCAACCTGACGTCCACCGGAACGCAAGAGCCACCGAAGCCCACAACAACGTTGTTGCGTTGAGCTCAGCTCCTCGATCTGCCCTTTTGTGCCGACTGACAAAGAGGGGTGAGCTGCGCCGTAAGCAGATATCCTCGTTTGATTTATCTTAAGCTGATAACTTATTCCACTTATGCTACAGCATCGAGGTTTAAAAAGAGATGACCCAGCTGACCCCCAGCAACATCCACCCAGCCCCTCTCCCTGTTGGCTCTCGTCAAAGTCCTGTCCGTCAAGCACTTGCAGACTTTCAGCCTTTGCAGTCCCTGTATCACGGGCGGCAAGAGTTTGTATACAAAGCTGTCACCACCCTCGTGAGTGGGTGGATTTTCCAGCTCATCTGTAACCTGAGTGGCACTTCAGCCCTGGGATCTTTCTTCCTAGTGTCAACAGCATGCAGCGCTGTGCTATCCCGTTACACATTATCTTCGATCAAGTTGATGGGCAGGAGGGAACAGAGCCAGGAGTAATTGTGACAGGCTGGGTGTTTTTACAGGCACAATAGTTAATGGGCTGGTTAATGTAAAGGATTAGCCCCTTCATCCCCGGGACATATGAGAGGGGAGGAAGGGGGTGGGCGCTGCTCAGTAAGCCCCAGTAGGAAACACCACGATCAGCTTGTAATCAGATTGAAAAAAAACCCCACAAACCAAAAAACAGAAAAATCCTTTATAATATCTTCTTGTTGGCACAAGGGCTGGCATTTCAGGGGCTGATGCTCACAACATCCAACACAAAACCCAGAGCCTTAATATGAACCATGGCTCAGGGGAGCAGGGACAGGATGAGAATCATAGAATGGTTTGGGTTGGAAGGGACCTTAAAGAACATCCAGTTCCAAACCCCCTGCCATGGGAAGGGACACCTCCCACCAGACCAGGTTGCTCAAAGCCCATGCAGACTGACCTTGAGCCCCTCCGGGGATGGGACATCCACAACTTCCCTGAGCAACCTGGGCCAGGGTCTCACCACCCTCACAGCAAAGAATTTCTTCCTAACGTCTAATCTACGCCTCCCCTCTTTCAGTTTAAAACCATTACCCCTTGTCCTATTGCTACACTCCTTGATAAAGGATTGTTCCGCAGCTTTCCTGTAGGCCCTCTTTAGGTACTGGAATGTTTCCCCAGAGCCTTCTCTTCTCCATCATCATCCAGGGGATGAGAGAAGGAAGCAAGGGGGAAGCTCTCAGCTGTGCTGCGAGGACATCAGGCCCCCTCCCCAAGAAACTCCTCCTGGCAGATGGTGCAGAGCGTTATGTCTCTGTGTCGGGGCGTTCAATAAGCAGTTGCCCAGAGGCATTGCTGCAGGCTGGAGCTGTCTCTGTCTACTGTGGACATTTGCCACATTGCCTAAGACGGCAAAGCCCGTAGATCCGACCCTGAGGCTCCAGTCTCTCCCTGCTGCATCCACCTTCCATTACAGCAGCATTATCCAGAGGAGTCCATCAAGTGCTATTGTATCACCACTAAGTGCCCAAGCTTAGAGGATTTATGGCCATATGCTCACATGGCTTATGCACGGAGAAGTTTAGAAACCCTTCCTCCAAATTCTTCGGGCAGGCTAAAACCTCCTGCCTGACGGCTGGATCAGCTTACAGCCCAGAGACAGTCCTGTTGAGACACTCCCCAGAGAAGCCGCTAAGCGCCAGAAGAAAAGGGACCACCGTCAGCAGAAATCTGGGAGGACTTAGAGCTGGCTTGATAACACCCAAGTGAGGAAGGTGAATCACAAGGAGGTAGAAAACCAGGCAGTAGACAGGACTGTTTTCCCTTGTGTCACTAAGACAAGGAGAAACAAGTTTAGGGCCAAATAGTTTTCAGGTATGCATATAATTATTTAGGTTTTGCATTAGGCTACTGAGATTTAACCACGTCCACCAGCCAAATCCCTATCATCTGCAAAGCAAAGTGAGGTTTAGCATCTTCCTCACCACAGTAACTTTCTGCTGTGCCATATGGTCCCAACTACTTCAAAAAAAATCAGTTTAAGTTCGTGAAAACTCAGAAAAAATTATCTTTTTCCTTCCTTTCTCTCCCCAAATGACATCCTAATTTCAGCAGTAAGAAATATAGGAAGCAAAAAAAAAATTTTGCTTAGCTGCTTTTCTTGTTTTGATATAATTTCATTATTATTTCATATTCTGATATTTAGGTGGAGGGGAAAAATAGAGGAAAAGGTTTAAAAGTGAGTGATTTTTCCATCTTTGATTGGTCAATTCACATTCACTCCAGCAGCATCAAGTTATTGTCATTATTACCATTAGCATCCAACTAATTCCAAGGAACCACTGTGCTTTCTACCACTGACTCTTCTTTTATACTTTAGCAGGGATTTTTCCAGCATCCTGGTTTCTGTGGGAAGGGCTTATGGAGTCTCACAGCCTGCTCTAAGTGAAAGAGAGGTGGGCTTGCACCAGGGTACTTCCTCTGAATATCCTATAGATTGGATGGCAGCAGGGAATTGGGTCCAGGCAGGGGAGCTGATGAAGCCTGGAGTATGATTTGGCAGTGGAGAAAGAGAGTAGCTCAGCTGAAGCACTCTACTCCATAGATATATAAATTTAGAAGAGATTAATCCCAGCCTGTTAGTCTAATTTACAAGAGAGATGAGTGCAGAACTTTTTATTATTATTATTACAATTATTTTGAAATGATGGTCTGTAGTAACCTGCTAAGAACCAGCCCTTCTTTTCTCCACTGGGGACCCTTCTTCCTCTTTCCCAAGCATGCATGCAAATTCCGTAGAAAGTCAAAGGTGTTTTCTGCTTCTGGTTCACGTGGACAAAAAAGATACAAGTTAACAGAGCTAAATTGTCTGCTCAGGGTATGCTTCAGCTTTGGAAATTTTCTGTATGCCCACAGACACCAAAAGGTTGAAAGTAACTGTGTTGTTGTTGTGAAATATGAGTGTCACGGAGGAGTCAAAAAGAAAAGTGATTGTTCTGTTCTCAGATCAGGGCTTGAGCAGCTTTCAGAAAATTAGCCAGGGGCAAAAACCCAAAACTGTGACAATAATATATAACATTGAATGGCCAGTTTCTAAGAGGGACCCATTCATTACTGGACACTGAATGATCCCGGAGTTGTTCTAGCCCTACCTTACAGGCAAGTACATGGTTTCACAATACCAGTTAGAGTTTAGACATATGCTGTGTTTTAGGAAATAGTGAATGTTGTAGTAGGTCCAACAAAGAACAAGGTCCTCACTCAGCCAGGAGCTCTTAAAAGCAATGGAGATGGAAACCACCCCACATCAAAGAGTTTAGAGACAAAACAAGTATTATCATGGCCATCACAAATCAAGGCATCAAGAGATTAAAAGCTTGATTCTTACATATATATATATATATATATATACACACACATATATATATATGAAAATGTGTGTGCTACTCTGGAATCATAAAGGGACTCTTAAGTGACACTCAGTCACAGACAGCTATTATAAAGCAGAATGGCCAGTGTTGAGAGATAAAACAAGGGGAGTGTCTTTCGTATTTTCCACCAATTCATAAATAAGGTAAAGAAGTAACACAACTTGCCTAAGTTACAGAGGAAATTTGTGGCAAAGCTGTTAATGAAACCTAATCAACCAAGTTCTGATCAAGGACTTGTACTTTTCAGGGGTTATTTTTGTTATTTTTTTTTCTGTAGAAGTCATTTAAACAAATATATATTTTAGCAAATGCTAGAGCTGTTTCAGCTGGAAGTGGACTTTTAAAATGACCTTTCTATAGGAAAAATAATGTCCCAACTCTCAGCATAAGTGGGGAAAAGAAAACAAATATCTTCAGGAAATAGTTACAGCAAATTTGTCACCGATAAAGTAGTCAGTAGTTTAAATTAGACACACCTCATTTGTAGATCTGTGTTGATTTCACCTGCAAGGGCAAGAAACAAAAGAGAAGGAAAAAAATCACAGAGAGATCACACGCTGTTTGCAGCAACCTTCGCAGAACATCACTTTGCCAAGCAAAACCCACTTCGGTTCTGTGTCAGAGCAAAAGCAAATCTATACTGCATGAATCAAGATAACGTTTTCATTTAACAAAGCAGTGTGTGTGAGGGGATAAAAAAAGAAGGAGAACAGTTAAGAAGTTAATTAATGTAAGAATTTAACTGGATCAATCCATACGTTTCTTTCAAGCCACTAAGCTTCGGGCTTCTGCACCTGGACCTTTCAGGTTGCCTTCCACGCTAACAAAACAGCAAACCCGACTCAGCATAAACAGCGTTCCTTACCACAGACAAATGATGTCAATTTAGGATTTATTTATACAAAGCAAACTTAGATTAGAAGTAGCTGATGAGAAAAAGGATGAGAAGGGATGAAGGGAAAGTAAAATAATAATTGAGATCAAAGCCTTCATTCAGCAAAGAATCTGAAAACGTGCTGCACATCAAGCACATGCTTATGTCCTTCTGGAAAAAGAAGTGTGCAAGTATAATCTTTAATTACAGAAGAAAAAGTCACATTTATTCAAAAAGAGCTGAAATAATTATTGTTCTTGATTAAGAAAACAAATTATTATTGTTATTTTTTTTGCAGCTTCTATGTGGTGGAGAGGTGCCTAAACCTGCAGGGAAAATGGTATACAGTTACATGCTCTTAACTTATGGTGTAGTAGAAGAAAGAAATTAGGAAATCATAGCATTGTCTAGGTTGGAAGGGACCTTTAAGATCTTCAAATCCAATCATCAACCTAACTCTGATAATAAAACCATCACTAAACCATGTCTCCAAGCACTATATCAACCCGTCTTTTAAATACCTGCGGGGATGGTGTCTCAACCACTTCCTCGGGCATCCCATTCCAATGCTTAATAACCCTTTCAGTGTAAAAATTTTTCCTAATATCCAATCTAAACCTCCCCTGGCACAAAACAACTAGGGGACAGCTGTGCTTGCACAGTTCAGATATCTGTTTTCCTTGGCCTCATGTCTCCTACATCTATCTGCCTGAGCCCAGGGCAAGCTCAGAGTGATGGAGCTCAAGGATGCTCTCCTACTGCACAGAGACTGGTACCTCAAAGGTTCCAAGAGCTCTGAGACTGTTGGCCAGGATGCCCAAACTGGTGACCATTTCCACTGAGAAAGCACCTGAGTCAGAAACCTCAACCCCTTCCATGGAGAGCCCAACTTGGGTAGAGTAAAGTGTCATGGGATATCACTATCAGTGCTCTCTCCTACGTGTTATATAGCTTTTGGTCTTTGCTAGTATGTTTTATTGTACACTGGAAAGTGTCTTCTTGTGAGGGCAGTATAAAGGCAGCCTGCTGTCATCAGGCTAGACTGAGACATCTGCCTTTCAAACATTTAAGATTAGAAGACACAAATCCAAAAGAGGATCTTTAAACAGTCAATTTCGGACTCAGCCAGCACTTCCCAAACATGGTGTAAGAGTTTATTTCTACCCAGATGAGTTATTAGCCCCTTATAAATTCAACAGTGCCCTCCAGCACACACATCGAATGAGCTCAGATTCTTGACCACAAGACGACAACGTCTCACTGGCTGAACAGAACAAACCTCGTGGCCTGAATTTCCCCCTTCCTCAATGTATGGGAAATGGTGATATCACTTGATGAAGCTATTTAAGAAGGATATGAAAACAGCCTACAAATGCCACTGAAAGGAAACTGAATTTAAGTGAGATTAATCCAGAGCAGTATCATTAATGTAACCTATTGGAAAGTGCATCATACAGATTCCAAACAAGTTTGTCTTCAAGCACCACGTGAGCAAACAGATACAAGAAAATGAAATGCAGGAACATAGATATGAGCATACAATGGCCAAAGCAACAGGCCACATAGTCTCTTCCTCTCAAATAGTAGCTTGCTTAGAATAATACAGGACAAAATACGGGTAAACAAATACATATGCGCATGCACCTATTCAGATATAACCTTACCTTCACACACACACAAAGACACACATCACAGCTGAGAACAGGTGAGGACTTACAAGGTGCTCTAGCTCCAAGAGGATGAAGATCTAGCAGGTAGAGGAACTAATATCCAAACAGCATGGGATTAGGTGATGCTCATCTCTTAATCCCCTGTGGCTGCTAACGATACCCTTGTGCAACTCAGCATGGGGAAATGAGCAAGGCTTCACTGGCCTTATTCCATCAATGCCAGCTGTTTCCTTTCCAGAAAAACTCATAACTAGGCAGCTAAGATTATCCTGAGATATAATATTTCTATTTGAAAGCTCAAATGGAGTGAAATCCTACCAGATACGGGTCTCATCTGCATTTCACGATGGAGAATCAGGACGAAGCCTAAAGATAATGCTCTGCATTTATGAAATTATTCATTGACTCCCTGGGAAAAAAAAGGTGGTATTCCATGGTTAAACATTGTAAACTAAAACAAAAAAAAAAAAGAAGATCATTAAGTGGTTAATTCCCAAACTTTTGCCAATAATCACCTGAAAAACCACTCTTTTCTGGCTAGCCCACACAGTTGTCTAGACAACCAACACCTGCTCTTAATTAATGACTAATATCCCAAACCGGAAACAGTGCTCCCTTGTAACACAGACATGACCTCTGATCATCTCCTTCTACCAGCAAATGTTCAAAACAGCTGAAGACGGCCAAGCCCAGTTAACGTTGCCCACCTGCTGCTGCAGCTACTGGAGCCTGGGCTGCTTCTCTCTGCTGAGTTCCTTAGGGGTTTGGGTTTGTTTTTTCTGCTGCGCTGTGTGCAGTGACCTGAATTGGCACAAATCCGGCACTCACACACTCAGAAAATTGGAAAGAAAGAGAAAAAAAAATATCCAGGGTGTTTGCTGTATGTTTGCTTTCCAGAGAAAAGCATGTCTCCTGGTTCTAGTAGCGCAGCTAATAGTAGCTTATCTCCTAGTCCTCTTCAAAAGGTGAGAGCCCTTCATTTGCTGTGGTCTACAATTACAGACATCAGGGTCTCCCTCGAGGGAGCCAGTGAAATATTTATTTTAAAGTTGACCAGACTCCACCACCTGCCCAACAACCCAGACGAATGGAGGAGAGCAGCCAAGATCTGGGTGAATCTGGCTTTCAAACTGGGGGGCAAAGCTCCTCCAGCAGGAAAAGTGAGCAAGAACTCTGGTCACCTCCAGTGAAACTAGTCTTTTGAGCTCTAATCTTAGGGATACGTCAAAAGAAGTCCAACTCTGCCTAACCATTATACAGAGGACAACAAACCACTGAGGTCCTGCCTCCAGTGATGCTGATGTTGATGCTGATGACTGGGTGGTGTTTCTTTCCTAAAGATAAAGACAAAAATCTTATTTTGTGGAGGTCAAATGTACAGAGGGTATCTAATGGTGACCTTGCTTCCTGAAAAAATGGGCTAAACGTAAGATCACAATGTGAGAAAGCCCCACCTGACATTTTTTATCTAATGAACTATTTCTTCTCAGTCTAAAGCCTGTCCAAGACTGTTTAATTGGCTCTGAATATTAAGAAGTCACAGCTATGACTGAGGGAGCCACCATTTACACAAAGCTTTAGCTTTGCTTACTAGAATCTCAGACTTCCACTGGCAGCAAATTAAAGACTTACAGAACTGTCTCTGGATGCTGGGACTTGGTCATTCTTACTGCTCATTTATCAACACTGACCATATGAACCCAGATGAACTCGCAGACTTGCAAGTAATTCTTGGATGCTGTTTAGGATTTAGTGTGGAAAGGGAATATTTCCGGGAGCCTGTTTCCATGCAGCCAAGCAGTTTGGAAGGATGAGAGTGTTTATCAACATATGCAGAAGTTGCTTCTTAACAACTTGTCCCTATGCTAGAGTGTAAGCATAAATGCAACCAGGGGGTCATAACAAACCATCTTTTGAATCCAACTAAGGCAGACTTTGATGTTTACTGTGATATTTGACTTCAAGACAGCAATGACACCAGCACTGCCAGACGCTGGCTTCCCAAGCTGTCCTCATACTGCTGTCATAAGCCTTTCACAGGGCAACAAGCATGTGGTTCAACTATGATCCCAACTTCTCTCCTCTAAATTCTGCATCCATTTTTTGATATCAGTCACCTCAGTCTATTCAAACAGCACCATGCTAGGCGTTTCCTGGTAATAAGAGGAGGGAAAGGACATAGAATTACCAAAACAAGTGAAAATTGGCTTGTTAGCTCATATAGACCCATGTAACTGTGGATTTCACACCAAGCAGAGATGTGACCTGTAATTCAATCTAGTGCCTGTGAGCAGCAGAACTCTGCTCCATAAGGGAAAAAAAAACATCGCTGAATGCAGAGAGATGGGGTGGAGATCAAAATAAAAAAATTAAATGAACTGAAAACTTGCAGCTTGCTCCCATTCCCAGACAGCTTTCCTCCCAAGTTCTTCACCCCTTTCCCAATGAGATGCAAACCTTGGCGTGAAGACAGTGATTTCACACACGTGCACGTGCATTTGCATATGTGCGTGCGCACACTTACTTTCTCACTTCTAGTTGCATGGTGTGAACAAGGCTTAAGCTTATAAACCTGGTTAAGAGCTTGGAGAAACTACTTCATTTTTACTCTTGCTTTTTGTCTTGGGCTGGGAGGGGGAGAGGAAGAAGAGGGGGGTGACTGGGAGGAGGTAGAGCTTGTAGAGAGGAGAGCGAGGAAAGCAAGGCTGAGGTCAACGGCGAGGTGTCGGTGGCAGCTCATGTTCTGCGGTCTTCGGTCGCAGGCATAGCAAAAGCCACTGCTCAGTTTGGATGCACTCAGAGAAGAAGCACTTCATAAACTCTGTGCTCAGCCGTGGCAGAGCTGGGAAAAGCCGACCAGCTCGTCTCCTCCGGGGTGGCTGCTTACGCTGCATTACCTGACATTTTCCCCGACCCAGCTTTACATGACTCAAGTGCCGGAGGTTGCATTAAGGAGGTGTGAACATCATGAGTCTGGATACCAGCCAAAGCTCATGAAGGTCAGGAGAGGATTATTTCCACCAACTTCAACTGGACTTTCAATCAGTTCCAGGTTCAGCCTGAGACTTTCCCTGCATGTACCCAAGAAAATGAGGTGACGTGCCATGTAATGAGTGGGACCACACAGTAGTGACTCTTGGGGTTCTTCTCTCGTGGCAAGTTTGCTGAGGACACCTGGGAACTTTCCTGTTTGTGGTGGAAAAAACCTAGCAGGTTTTTTGCTATACTCTCAGAAGAAAAAGTGGCCTAGACAATCTCACGGGTAGGAAGATGTTCAAAACATGGAGACAACAGGCAAAATTAGGGCTGGAAAGGTAACATGGTGAGGTGAGTTCCTTGCTTTGGGGATATTTTCAACCACTAAGCACAGACTGCTCAGACAGCCAGGCAGATAAACCTCAGCTGCTGCTCCTTCACTTACAAATAAAGGACCAGGGCAAGTTTCTAACACAACAAAGGGCTCTGGGAGGGTAAAGGCATTGAAGTCAGTGAGGCAATTCAATGTTGTGATTGAGGAGTTGCTCCATTAACTTGGTAGGTCTCCATCTGGTTTAACTGCCTCTGCAGATCTCACCCAACGTGCTGAAATGTATCTTCAGATTTGCCATCAGCCCTCAAATAAATTACCATGGAGAGGTGTTTAGAGACCCCATAGTTAGCAATGTGTTTTGAGAAAAGCACTAAAGAATGATGAAGAGTTGGTGAAATTTTATGTTACAAATATTTTTACAGCTTTAGCCCTATTTTTAGTTAACAAATCATCTATGGACCAATTATAATTTCCTTCACACATATTAAGTACACACAAGAATTTGCCAAACACACTGGTGTTAACCCCAAACATTTAAAAAACATGAGTCAGCCCTCTCTCTGCCCTCTCCAATCCCTGTCTTATTATCAACTTAAACTTCATCAGACTTTAATAAAAATAAATGTAGGCTCTCTTTATTTGCCCTCTTGTACTGGAAATAGTTCCATTTTGACTTTTTTAAGGTTTCTTCTGCACTTCTGAGGATTACTACTTTATTTTATTTTTAAAAGAAGCCTGAGATTTCCTCACATTCACTTGTCTTTCAAAGGGAAGGATACATAAAAAACACTCCAGGTGAAGACTGGGACAAAAGCACATACGATCTTTGAATTTCCCCATTCTAGTTGTGGTCTAGCTGTTTTTTATTTATTGTGTGGAATATGCAAACAAACGAATACTGTGATTACTGCTTCATTTTCCCAGCTGGGATGGCAGTCTGATTGAGGGCATGATCAGACCATCAGAAGTGTGCATTGGAGCAACCCAAAAGCTTTCAGCTTTTTTAAATGAAGAATCATGGTGATTAAAGGCTGTTATTCACTTGCCTAAACACAGGTGTCCAGTGTCTCCTGAGATTCTCTAGGGTATTACAGCTGGTCTCCAGCCTGTAGAGGACCATGAGTCTTCTGCAAGACCTGTCTGGTATCCACCAGCCCAATGTGGATGTCTTAGACTTCCAAGAGCCTCAAATGGCACTAGACATCTATATTTAGGGAACCGTGTGCCTTTTGTCCTATGGATCTCTATGATGTACATGGGCTCTGAAGATGACTTAAGCAAATTAGTATTTCGTATTTCAGTGGACTTGTGGTCAAGTTAGCACAGTACGGCCAACAGCATGACAGTTTACTAAGCCATTCACAATTCTTTGCCCAGGAAAATGTGGTTAGTGGAGTGGTGCTTTAGACAAATAATCATCTTCAAATCCATGAAACTTCTGCAACAGAGTTGTCTCCCCCTCTGTCATGTATCAAAACAAAGGAGGTATCTCTCTCTTATTTGTGATAACACTGCAAAGCCCATTTGGACAGATTTTGGAGCTTTTCTCTCCACTGCTGGTGTAGCTTGTGTTAGACAAGTAATTAAACCATCAGTTTCTCAGCAGAGGGACTGCAGCTGTGTATCGTCATGTCCTCTTGGTTGCAGAACTCAAGCTTTTCTTCTTGCCTAAATCCTGCCTAATACAGCCTCATTTCTCTCTTTTTTTTCCCCTTCTTTTCCTTTTTTGTGCAGATAGATTAGAGTACCTCCTGGACTGTTCAGTCTGTTGGCTGCTCAGAGTAATAGTTTGCCACAGATTTCCCATCCATTAACTGTTTTGAAAACAACACCCATCAGAGGGCTCCATCACATGGTAAGCTGGGCCATCCCTCTTCGGTGACAAAACTATATACTGAATTTTGTTCTTTCAAGGTCTTTGGAGTGGATTATACACTCAGCTCACTGCCAAACTTGTCTGACAAGACTGCAGATGCATCAGTTAATCTTAACAAATTTAGTAGGCTTTTGTGTATCAAATAGTGTAAAATATCATTGAAAATAATGCAAGAAAGCAAACAGAATAGGAAGGAAAATAATAGCTGTGCTTGCTTAGGCATGGTAGCAAGAAATGCTAGCTAAAACTCCTAAATAAACTAAAAGATAAAAATTAAATTGAAGAAATAATTGGCCAGTAAATACACCTTTAAGGAAAATATTGAGTGAGCATTTCCCTGGCAGACATCAGAAAGCTAGCTTGTTTGAAGCAGTAAAGTATGTATTTTCTCTTATATCAAATAAGATGAAGTTATTTTAGCCATAGATATACATGCTTATCTAATACAAATTATATAAGTTAGTAGTAATACTACGCTGGCATTTTGTATCAGTGATGAGATATAGTGAGAGAAAGCCTCCTTTGCACTGCAGTGCTTCTAAAGCCCTAAATCTCTGCTCACACTGAATGATCATCTACAGACTCCCCAAAGCTTTCTTTGTACCTTGTTACTGAACTGAAGTTACAGAGGCTTTTTCATCCCTAAAACACCAATCATGTCTTATTTTTCTGTAAAGCAAACTTAAATTTTGAACACCAGCATTTACTTTTTTTATTCGTGTTCCACTTATATGTGAGTATATACTTATATACTTCTAAATATCAAATATCCATAAATGAATTCTCATGAGTTTCCATTTTGCTGATGCTGTCAGCTCAAGAAATCCTTGTTCCCTTTGCTTTCGCCACTTCCAGAGGACCACAGTTCGTAGATGCCTGTACCAAGGGAAAAGTGACAATCTCACCAGCCAGCAGTCAGAAAAGTGAAGCAAAATCCCACCAGGATCCAAGCCCTCTTTATTTGTGTGCACCCAAACCCTCTGACAAGCAGAAGCACAGAACTGGATGACTTCTTCTGGATAACCAGGACCAGGACCATGCACACCTGGAGAAGGCCCAGACACGCTGCAGGAAAAGAAGACCCTGAGAGGCAAAGGGGATCAGGCTGGGTTTCACACCTCCAAATCAAGGGAGATGTTACTGTCTGACTTTACAAGGGATATGTAGAGACATGACTCTCATTTTAAGGTCATAATTTAAATATACGCTTAACTACCAGTGTAGATAGAGATATGCATGGACTGCAGTCTGGTTTTCTAGGTAGCTGAAGCTTATAAAAACATGTTTGGTACTCTTTGCACTTCAGGACTTTCTTTCTCATCTAATTGAACAGGGCTGCAGAAATGCTCAGCACACACAACATCATCTGTAAAAAGCTTCTTTTTTGGACCAGTGCTCACTACCGTGCACTGTGGCAGACACTGAAGTAAATCCCTCCTGGCCTGTGTGGTTTTGTGAGAATCCAGGAAAAAAAAAATAAAATTAAAAAAGTAAAATTCACCAGATCAGCTTTCTAAGCAGTGGCTTTCCTTGCGCTTTCCTAGAAACCCTGCTCTGCTTTTCCCATCTCCTGCCAAGCTGTATAGAATTGGATGAGCATAATTCTTCTTTTGCTTCTTCTACACGAACTAGTGCCAGTGCAAGGAAGTTTATAACTTAACCCTCTCTTGCAAAGTGCATATAAAGCACCTGGCTCTACATTTTGAATGAAACCAGAACTGACCCTACTTTGCTGAAAATTTAGCTGCTCTTTATTTGACTTGCAGGGGTTTAAGTCAGCTGCAATGGATTGGGGTTAAGAGAGTCTCTGGTGAGAAAAACCTGTAAGAGGAGAGAGCAGCTGGAGGTAAAATAGACTTATAAAATCCTTGAGAGACTCAGAGATGATAGTACTGTCTGGCAGTCTTCAAATTCTACCTGTCCTACTGCAAAGGAGGACTGATTTTGGCGGTTGGGGGTTGGTTGGTTTGTTTGTTTGGTTTGCTTTTTCCTTTCCTTTTAAATGGGATTATAGAAGCCTTTAATGAAATTGAAACTGGAGGCCAGGGAGTGAATGGGTATCTGGAGGCTGCCTTCACTATAAAGAGAGAATTGAGTGACTAGTACAGACTTAAATAATTTGCAGACATCTGATATTAAAATGAGAGAGATCCCACCCCCAGGTTTACTGACTGGGAACTGTGCCCTGCAGACATTTTTAATGGCTAATGTGGCTCCATTGCACTCTAACCTTCCAGGAATGCTTTTTGCTGAGATATTTATTGATTTTCTGGATCTAAACAAAAGCAGAGGAAAGAAAAAAAATATTAGTAATAATAGAAAAGCTAGATCAGATGGAAAACAGCTGATAACCCAGCTTAAGAGAAGTCCCTAGAGGAGCTGTCTACAAAGTCATCTTGAAGATGTGGCAGATTTGTAGATCTGGTATAACCAGGTCAGGACATCAAGTTGAGTTAAGGAAGTTAGAAAAATCGCCAAGTAGAAGTCATTAATGGTACCTGTCACACTAAGTCTAGAGTATTTGTGTCCAGCTTTGGAGCCCTCAGCACAAGAAGGACATGGACCTGGTTATATATCTTTGCATCATCCATCTTCCATTTCATTTCTAATCATCAGAATGATCCTCTGACAAAGTCTGACAAAGATTCATCTAAGACAGATTCTCATTAAATCGGTTAATTTGCCCTCTAAATATATGTATCTAGCTTTAGCTATTCCAAAAAAAACCATAGAAATTACCAACTTAGACAAGATACCAAATTTTAGATTGCTAATACTGACAGAAATTTATCCTTCTTTTTCCTTTATCCCACCCTGAGTTTCCACTTCAAAAAGAGGCGTTGCCATACTTCAGATGGTGTGCTGAAAGGTTACAAGCCATAAAAAGTAATGCAGTGGCAATGGAGACCTTGAAAATACTTTTTACAGCAGCCAGGCTTAAACAGAGTCGTTTTCAGTGCTAACTCTTTGTTCTAGAACTTTCATTCTGCTTGCAGAGGCCTATCTTTCTATTTCATTTTCTGTAAATGGAGAATGATACCCAATTCAGATTAATCCCTGAAACCAGAGAAACAAGGGCTGTTCTTCTTCACAAGTTTGGGTCATTTTGAAATCAGTGGCTTTTTTAGTGGTTGAAAGGGTATAAGGAATGCTGCCAGACTGACATCATCATTTGTCACAGAGTTGCGGATGAAAAGCAAAATGCCAGCCGGCTTGATTCATGAAAGGTTGTCCTTCATGTCAGCTGCTCAAGAAGGTTCATTGACCTTTCTCAACCATTGAGCTTGAGGTAAGAGCTCATCTCAGCCACCCTCTCACTAGCAGTAGGTTGTCCTCATCTCTGACCCTGCTTTGAGCAACAGCTTAGATGAGGTGACCTGCAGTCTCCTCTCACCTGAATTAGCCTATGATCCAGTATGGCTTTTAGGGGAAAGGTGGTCTCGGAAGTGGGGAAGAAAGGGAGACCGACCATCACCACTGGAGACTGAGGCTCAAAATGAAGTGATTTGGCAGGGAGCCTGACAAACCAAGCAAGATCCCATCAGTAATCCAGCAAAACTCAGCTTGGCAAGACGAACCCTGAGGGGAAAATCCCCATCCTGGATGAGTCACTCCAGTTGCTGCACTTGAGCCTTGCTGCTGCGGCCATGCGATCCCATCTCTAACTTCATAACCTTTGTCCTGCCTCAAAACTTTCCACTTGAGCCTGCACCACTATTCCTGACCGTTGGCTGCTGTGCTAAATTTTTCTCTTACTCTATCACTCCATACTTGAGATTCAAACCTCAACCACAGCATGGTCCCCTGCTTAAAATTTATCAGGAGAACATATGGCAGAACTGCTTTTTGTATTTGGCCACCGGCAATAACCTCAAAAGTTTACCACATGCTAAGACGAGACAGCATTCATTTTCTGAAGCTTTCTTTGCTGTCCTTATTTAGAGAGAGCTGTATTTCACCATTGGCTTTTTGCTTTCTTGGTCAATACTCAAGTGCTCAGGTCACTCAGTACCGTCAGGCTCACAGGGCAAGCAGTCAAGGCTGTGAAACTTTATTTACACGTTGTTAATAGGGGGTGTTTTATCTCTTAACACCACCAAAGGTGTTGAGAACAGTGCTGGCAAATTTTAATTACGCAATGACCCTTAAAAACACTAGTCCGTAGGGCAGGCTAGAACTGTCCTCTTTTTTACATCTGTTCACTCGTCAAAATTTAGAGAGAAAAGCATTCGTGCCGCTTTTGCTTAAGAATAGCAGAACGGGGGAAAAGGCCAAGTTCAAATTTGTTGTTATATTTTCCTATTTAAAAGATCAAAAATGCAAGGCAGCCTCTATCCAGACGCAAAACAAGCTGTCCATGGCAGCAGGTTGAAGGGAACTCACAGCAAAGATGGTCCCGTGGTCTAATTTACTGAAATAAACAGCAAAATCTGGAAAACCAGGGCAACAGCTTCTGAGGGAGGGGATGGGGGTTGCGTGCTGATCCCTTGGAAGGAATTCTTCTGTGTGTTCAGACTTCTGGGTGAGCTGTGAGTTTGCTATACTTTTAAGGCTTCAAACTGTAGGAGGAATAGATTGACAGACAGACAGATAAATAGATAGACGGACAGACAGGCACTTTGTTCACAGAAAGGATCGCAGCTCTACAATCTTCTGCCAGAAAGCCACGAGGCCAGCATGTTCCAAGTACTGCTGCGCAAAGCCCTACAAAATAAGTAGAAATTACCACAAATACGCCTGCGTTTTAAATTCTAGAGGAGTTGGCACTGCCTGGTAGTCTGCTGCTTGGGAAGGGAGCAGTCAAATCTATTCGATTGCAGTGAGGCACCCCTGCATTCCCTGCTCACCTCAGGGTCTGTTGAACCCCGTATAACCAACCTCTCACCAGCAAGTTCTCACTCTCACTGCATTGAGAGTCACATTTGGAGCATCGGTTCAAGAAAATCACAGCCCATGAAGACAGAAAGTGGCAAAAAGCAGCCAATACGTTATTCACCAGATTGTCTTCCTACGCCTAAAATCTTCCCTTGTCTTTAGATACAAAGAGTTTGGGAAAAAATGGGTCACTTTTTTTGTGCATTTGATTCTGAGGCTGACAACAGGAACATGAAGGAGGGCAATTCCATGCAGCACTGAGGATTGCTGGGTTTCTTTTTCAAAAGGATGCTTGCACATGGAGAACAAAAGGTCATATTCCAGCCTCTAGCTGCAGCACATAAAACAGACACAGGCACCATAAACTCAGGAGCCAGATTTCCTGCTCCTTTAGTTGTTAATCCTTCCTCAGAATCTGGATTTAGAGTTCAATCCCAAAAGGAACATCAAATCCCTTGATTAGGTGTCTATTCATAGATACTATATGTAGTTGAACATAAGGTCTTTCTCCAAATATTTCAACACTGTAAGAAGCACCTATCAAAGCATTTTCTGACTAGGGAATGAGAGGACCTACTGATGTTTCCTGTTTCCACACTAAAAAGTCTACAGTTGGTATCTTCAGGGGGTCAACCTAATCGAGAGAAACAGTCTTTCTACATGGGCCACCCCAGAGAGATGACACGGTAGCAGCGATCAGGCTGAACGTAGGTTTCTGTTTCCACCAACGCTTGAAAGGCATGAAGAAACCGTGGGTCTTTGATGATCTCCTTGAACATTTAACATCATCCTGTAGTCATGTATTTCCATGAGGGCTAAGAATGAAATTACAGTCTTCACCATGGGGGAACATGTGCCTGTTACTCAATTTGGGAAGTGGGCATTTCAGTTGTGACTAATATTTTTTCTTCTCTCGGCTTCCTGTCTCCTAACCTCAAGAGCATCAACCTTTTTGCTCACCACTTGCCTGTGGAAAGAGCTGAAAACCCATTTGGACTAGATAACATATTTTGGATTGTTTGATATTACATCGCTGTGTTTCCAATTAGGTTTCCTTGTTTTTATCTTCTTTGTGTAATCTGTCCAGTCCCTCCCACTAATTAGAACCTTATTTGCCTTTTTTTTCCCCTTCCAACAGTGTTTATCCTTCACATTGTTCCTCGCATCTCTGCTTAGCAAGATTGACTTCTGTTATCTTTGTTTTTTAAATATATGTTTAGATTTTATTGGCACAGATGCTTGTTAAAGCGATCCAACTATTCATTACAGACCTCGTGATTTTCCATAGTAAATTTTCTAGACAATCAAGTCAGGTCAACATTATTTTTTGTCTCATTCTACATTCTTTCAGAGAGTTATGTTTTATGAAAAGCCTAATACTTCAGATTATTACCTTTCATACATAACATTCCCTCAGAATCAGTTGATATCTGATGATATTCCGATGGCTAGACCTCCAGATGTTTTATTTTATTTATCATACTTGGCTTGTTTTCTAGGACCAAGTCCAAAACAGCCTCTAATCTCAGGGGTTGCTCAACAAATTCTATGAGGGGCTGTGAAAAGTTATTAAGGGGAAAAAAGTCTTTGCACAAGAAATAATTCTGCAAATCCTGGTGTTGTCCTTATGTACTTAAAATATATGTTGATCAATAATGACCTTGTAAGAAGACTAATAAGGAATTTTAACATGTGCTTTTGGGAGTGGATGGAAACTCTCAGAATAAACTGATCTCTTGCTAGCACAAGTCAGGAAAAAACTTTCCAAGGGCAGCTTTCCAGAATTGTCTGTTAGTAGGTTTTTTCTACTTTTTTCTGTGGCAGATGCCACTTGCCACTGCTCAAGATTCAGAAGAGGTTCTGGATCTGGAGCCTGAGCCAGGATAGCAGTCTCCATGTCCAGAAAACAAACAGAACAAAGATGAGAGGAACCAAATGGGTAGCGTGCTGCGATGCTCTCCTTACCTACGTGGAGTTTCACAAGGCTTAGAACCAAAGAGCACCTTTCTGGAAGGGCAGGCCATAGCCACCCAAGCTAAGGGGCATGCCTAGAGGTAGACAAAAAGATAAGTGAAGACCAAGAGTCCCAAAATTAGAAGAAATGAGCCAGTAAGTTTGCAATGAACAGTTTAAATTCAGTAAGGAAGGACATTAATAGATTCAACTTAGTGATAGGCAGGCCATGTATTTCCATAATAAAATGGTCTCTGAGAAGCAGCCATTTTCGTCCACCCTATTTTCCCTGTGGTTCCAGCCTGGTTTTGGTATCGGAGATAGATAAGAGTACCCAGAAGCTGAGATGTAAGCATTTGCAGCTAGGTGGAGGGCTAGCATGTCAGTAACATCAGACTTCTTCCACTAGAAAAATCAGACACACCTACTAACGGCTGACACCATCCAAAGAGCTTAGTGGTGTGGTTGTCTTGAGCAAATCTACATTGCTTGGAAGTGCTATCGAGGCACCATCCCATTCCCGGAAGTTAATGCTACCTTCAACATGGACTATAAATTTCCCTAGATAGTCCTTCTCCTGCCCGTGACAGTGCCAGAAGAGGGTATCTGCAGCCAGTTCAAGGCCAGGAGGAAAATCTGTGGTGGTGGTGCCTTACCAGTTGTCCAGACCCAGATAGAAAGGAAAGAAAATGACAGGAAAAAGGGTAAAGGTTTTAAACTGAGAGTAGATTCAGACTAGATATAAGGAAGAAATATTTTTACACTGAGGGTGGTCAAACACTGTTCCAGGTTGCCCAGAGAGGTGGGAGATGCTCCATCCCTCGAAACGTTCAAAGTCAGGTTGGATAGGGCTCTGAGAAACCTAATCTAGTTGAACGCGTCACTGCTCATGGACTAGGTGACCTTTAAAGGTCCCTTCCAACCCAAACTGTTCTATGATTCTATGAAAAGTCTCATAGCTCCCCGTGCCATCTCTCGCTAGTGCTGTAACTGTGAGATGAAAGTTCCTCTGAACAGGTCCCACAGTCCCGGTGAGGTCAGAGCAAAGAACAAGCAAAAGAGAGTTTTCCCGTTCTAATTTCAGCCAAGCATTGTGTTAAACTTCAGGTTTCATGAGATCCCTACGTTAGGGAAGTGAATATGAAGATCTGCAGCAACACACATTTATTAGTAGAATGGCCATTTGCTATTCTATTCAATCCATTTTACACAAAGTTGTATCAGAAGCAGCAGATGAGGTTTCACGTTTCCAGTTCTCAATACAATCTTTTGCTAGACTCAGTTAAGCCACAATTCTTCTTAGTCGTCTTCTCTTCTACTCTGTTTCCTTCAGTAACTAATATTTCAGTTGGAAAGACCAAGTTCAGTGTCACAGGTAAATTTTTGGTCACCTGCGACTATACACCTGCATACCCCATTCCTGATTCCTAAAGGTCTTCAGCCGAAGTCCTAAAGCATGAAGATAAGCTGAACTAACCACATAACAAAGCACACAGTCTGATCTTGTCAAGCTGCTCTGAAATTCCTCTCATCAGGTTTTGTACCCTGGATTTCTCATAGGCGGGCTCTCCAATACCAGCACTGGTCTTGGGAAAGGCAGTAACAAGACAATGGAGACAAAACCAAACAGATACATTTTTTTTGAGTTTTCAAAGAAGTTTTGAAACCTTTTTTTTATTCTTAAGGCTCCCCCCCCCCCCAATTTCATGTAAATTTCTTCCTTTTCTTTCAAACCAAGTTCAAAACTGACACAGTGAAATTCAGAATACGAAAAAAAAAAAGTAGGAAATTTGAGGATTTTCCCACCCCACCCCACTTTCAACAGTTTCCAAACCTTTTTACTACGACGGCCTGAGAGGGCTCTTTATTTTTACAGCTGCTGCATACCTAGTTCTCCTCGCTGGAAGACGCACACGCAGCTCCAGCGATTCTAATCTTTTCATTCCAGGAAAGGAACCAGCTGTAAATCCACTGAAGCAAGATCAGGATACAGCACCAGGACTGTTGTTCTGGCCTCCCGCTGGTTAAGACTTCCCTTGAACTGCTCTCACACTCAGTCCTGTCATGGGTCCAGAAGCCTCTGTTTTAAGAATCCCTTCCCACCTCCCAGTTCTGATCTCAGTGAGCTTCTAAAGGCAGGGGCATTATGATTTTCATGATCTGGTGAGACACCCCTGCAAAGCAGCAGTTGAGTCAGATTCAGAGGAGCAAGGGGTGCTTGGTTTCTTCCATCCTGAAAGCACCTGAGAGAGGTGTTATGTTTGTATCCACTCCCAACTTCCAGACAAAATGGTAGGGATAAAATTACTCCATGTACACTCCCTGTCCCCAGGTGATGCCGTAAATGAATTTGTGTGATGCTGCTGTAGCACTCAATAGTGCAGCTCCTTCCCTCTTTTACTGCAAGCGGGGCTGTCACTAGACCTGCTGAAATCCTATCAGCTTTCAGCTATATGGTAGGCTATAACAACAACTAAAATTTTGGCACCGTTTTAAAAAAAATCAAATCAATGTTTGCAAAGAGTGATAACTTCCCCACACCCGCGGAAAACTGCTCAGGGAGTCACCTCATGGTGGTGAGAACGTCACCTCCAGGATGGGTCTTTCCCAAATCTTTACGGTAACCTGGTGCCGAGTGTACACAAACACTCACAATGACTGCTTAGCAACACCTCCTGCCAACCCAGGCAGTGGCAGAGCGAAGAAAAATGTGTGCTGTGCTCTCCAGCTATTCCTGCAACGAAAATATATCATCAAGGAACAGTAAAACCTGTGTTGGGCTGATGGGGATGAGGTGGAGCAGGACCTCCCGTCTCTATTTCCACACCGCTAACACAAGTCTAACTTTGTCTTCTTGGACTTTGCAAGTCTCATTTGATGATTAGGGGACTAGAACATTTCTCTTATGAGGAAAGGCTGAGGGACTTGGGTCTTTTTAGTCTAGAGAAGACTGAGGGGGGGACCTGATCAACTCCTATAAATACTTAAAGGGTGGGTGTCAGGAGGATGGGGCCAGTCTTTTTTCAGTGCTGCCCAGTGACAGGTCAAGAGGAAACAGGCACAAACTTGAACATCGGAAGTTCCATCTAAACATGAGGAGGAACATCTTTACTTTGAGAGTGGCAGAGCCCTGGAAGAGGCTGACCAGAGAGTGGTGGAGTCTCCATCTCTGGAGACATTCAAAACCCGCCTGCACACTTTCCCGTGCAACCTGGACTAGGTGGACCTGTTCTGGCAGGGGGGCTGGACTAGATGATCTCCGGAGGTCCCTTCTAACCCCATATCATTCTGTGATTCTGCAATTTGTGCTCCAGCGATCTGCTGTCCTCTCTTACCTTGTCTAAATCAAAGGTGCCCAAACAAGGGGGAATGTGGCCATTTGTCATGGAAGGAGACTATTTCTCTCAAGACCAGGGAACGATTAGATTCTGAGATCAAAAGACACAATACACCCTCCATAGAAGTCCTGTAACCTTCTGCAGGGTGTCCCTCAGTACTGTTCAGCATCTGACAGGTCAGGTCCCCACTGAAGGCTGGCCATGACTTAGCTCAAACTTTCCACCTTTGGGGCATCTATTATGATTGAGTTTGGTGGCAGTTTTGGAGGAGGGAGCACCTATACCAACCAGGGAAGAACAATCCAGAGAAGCCCAAGCTAAGACGGTGATGAGCTAGTGCACCCACACAGTGTAGCCCTTTGCTGTTCAAAAGTATTGACTCCAGTCCAAAAGCTTTCTGACCGCTTTGGGGGTAGGAGGGATGCTACTAATCAACCACATTGACAGGAAATCCAAACCCTGTGGACATCATCATATCAGGGCTAGGTTGGGGATAAGCCTGTGCATTGCTGAGTGTTTCATCTCCGCACCATATCTCACCATAAAAAGCTGCTGCTTTGGTTTTCTGAGAAGCCAGGGAGAAGAATTTCCTTACTGGAAGACAGTCATGGGAGGTAGATGTGTGTCTCAATAAGATAGTCTGCGTTTGCCACCAGCTTAGCTGACAGCAGGCTCCAGGTCTGTTCTTTCCTAGACTCTCCTGAATATATTAAGCTGTCTTAAAATCCAGGGCCTGGTATGTGAAACCCTACTGAATGGGTGTTAATGACTCCCACTCAAAACTCAAAGACAAGGCACCATGCAGTTTCTTAACAAGCATTTAATAAGCATAGAAAACCTTGTAAATCATGTTTGGAAAAGAACCTCAAATATTTAGGACATGCAATAAATTTTAAATGGCGACTACTGGGTAGCTCCTCCTCCAGACATCTTTCTTTCTATTGCTGTTAAATATATACCACTGGTGTTCCCTCATAGGTAATTTCTCCAAGTTGAGAACGTGGCTGTAGGACACCCTCAGAGCTGGGAAAGAATGGCAGGATCTCAAATGGTCACCTATTGAAAGGTGGACAACTCTGGCAGAGCCTAAAATAGTATTATTTTCTTATTACTGAAGACATTTAAATTCACTCCCATCCCCAGCAGCATTTCAACCTCGGGATTAATACCTGACTCAGCTTGCTTTAGATAATGTGACATAAACCTATACAAAGGCAACCTGGACTACACAACACGTATTTCCTGGTCCTGCACCCACCAACCCTTTGTCCGTAATTTGTATTTCCTGCTCCTGCCTGTGCTGTATGTGTTTCAGTTGTACGAATGTCAGCTGAAAGTGACACCAGCTGCTCTACAGGCTTCAGAGGCAGTTTCCAAGCACAGCTCATAAATACCATTTCTTAACATTTGGCTACATCTGAGCCTTTCTAACCATGATAGGCTGCCCTGCTCTCCACATCTACAAGAATAAAAGCTCCCACAAACTTCTGCCCCTCCCTATGTCTTTGATCCTTTTGTCTGGACTGAAGAAACCCAAGCCGATGTATAAAGCATGTATGATACATCAGCCTGGTAGAAAGCTCCTTCATGTATTAGCCCTCCTCTGGAGGAGTGAGATTTTTGTGGTATGATGCACAGAGCCAACCCTGCCAGCATTCCCTGGAAAGCGGGAATAAGGGGGAAAAAAACCTGAGCTCATTATTTGAGATCTGATCGTATTATTATTATGCATATATGTCTTAATTATTAAACAAAGCATACACCCAGCTAATTTCTCAAATGCCACCCTGGCAAAGGGGCCCTGGGAACTGAGAATTGGAGTCAGGGAATATTGATCCGTTTGGAAGGCAAGGACTGGGTTTGTCCGTGATGGTGAGCAGGAACATCTGGAGGGGAAGGAGAGCGCGTTCCCGTGCAGAGCAACATCTGACTGCCCCGTGCCTCCACCCCAGCTACAGCTGCCACAGCCTCCCTCCACTGGCACCGTTTCCACACGTTATTGCTCTCCCATCATATCCTCAGCCTCTCTGTGTGCCGCTTGTCACTTAGACCATCCCCACGTGGCAGTGGCACAGCACAGCCCTGGCCTCCGGCCCTATGCGGCATAAGGATACGGGGTGACGGGGGAGCCAGGAGCTGTATCATTTGCATCCCGGAGGGATGAGTAAGAGCATTTCCAAATACAGCAGCAAGTTGCTGTCGAGGGTTGCAGGACCATTCATACCAGAAGCGGATGATTTGTGTATACTGTCATCCAACATTACTAATGCTGCTGGGTTCCCTCCCGAGTGGAATACCTCCCCCTTTGAGGCAAAGCCCGGCTGGTATTTAACCACACAAAGGATCCCTATCAACTATCCCTCTACTGAAGCTCTGACAAATCACTTTCCTCTCCCCATGCAAGTCACAAGAGGCTTGTCAACCTCCCCCTCCCAACACCAGCCCAGAAACCCTTCTCCTCCCAGTCAATCTCTGGCGGTCAGAGCCAGCCCGTAAAAGCAGCTCCCCCCGGGAGGTGCAGATGACTTCTCTCTGAAAGAATCCCTATCCCACCACCACGCCACGGAGGAGGGGGTCAGGTCTCCAACCCATGAATCAAGAGCCTCCTGTACTTGCTACAAAGCCACAGGGCTGGTTGATGATCCAAAGAATTCCTTAATTAAAACTAGAAATCAAATTCTCAAAATAGATATGATTCTATTTTGGATGGAACCCCGGGTTTGATTTTGATCTTCCTAGTCAAACCGTCTGCTCCTCTTCCACTGGAAATCACTGGCTGAAAGTCTTTGGCACCCAGTGGAGTGGGCTTATTATACAAGTGCTAAACAGCAGTCAAAAAGTTCCTGAAATCTGAAATAGTGGGACAGGAGTCAGTTAAACTGCTGATTTTAGTGCCCTTGTCCAACTTGCTAGATGTGTTTGTCACCATTAAGTGTGGAAAGCTGGTACTGAGGTCCCAGAGCACTTTGTGTCCTCTGACACAGCATGCAAGTCAATAAGGACGATAAAGCAAGGCCTTTAAAGCCATGGACAACATTAAAAAACAAGAACAACAGCACATACCTATTTTTTTTTTCACATTGGGGAAACTGAGGCAAGATGACTGACTTATCAGAAGGATGTGGTACCACTTCGGGAGTCTAAAAATCCCTCCAGCACACTAAAACCTTCAGCTTCATTATAAAACAAGTTATCAAATGAACAAGAAGGAACGTTACTAATATTTACTGCTTCTAATTTCACCATTGGATTTGTGAAAATGTGGGCCAAAGAAAAGGTGTTCCCAACCTCTACCTTTACAAGGCAGTAGGTTGAGGTGTACAAAGCCCTCCAAGATGTATGCAATACAGACAAGTCTTGTGGCTGCCCTAATAAACAACCACAACCTGGGAGTGGCCTGAGCATATCAGATGAAAAATACATCACCCATCCAAAAAAGCAGTGATTAAAATCTAATCTCAGTTGTCTTGGGGGTAAACCTAGGGCAAATCCTGCTGATGACAAAAGACTCACTCCTGGCTGGGCTGAGAACCAAAATCAGGCTTGAACATCTACATTCCACCTCTATAGCCACCCCATCCTTAGGGTGGAAGGTCAGAGGAAGAGCCAAGGAAGGAATCAGGGGCTGCTGGCCATCTGTTTGCCTAACTTCCAGGAGGGTAGCTCCCCAGTCCGTTCTCCCAGTACCAGTGTTTAATTCGGCCCGTGACTGTTACACTAGCACCAGATCAGCCTTCAGCTCCTGGGTGACCTGAGCATTTTGGACCATTCTTTTTAAAAGCAGAAGTTGGTCCCACTTGCTCCAGTTAATGATCAAGGTTGTGTCAAAACTGTCAAACTGTGTTGTAAGTGGGGATGGGAGAAGGGGAAAGAAAAGGTAGGAAGATATTGATGTTGGTATTAAAAAAAAAAAACAAAAAAAACCAAAAAACACAACACAAGACACTAAGCTTCTTTTTCCTTTCTTTGTGCTGACTTTCAAGTCCATCCTTAGAGCCTTATGGAGCACACCCCAAAGGAGCTCTTCTTGCCTGGGGATCCTAGGCCACAGATGCCTCTTTACCTCCATGGCCTTTGACATATCTGGAAAACTGCTCATTGACTTCACCAACCTTCACATAACACTTGAATTACCGAGTGTTCCACGGTCATCAATGGATATAACACACAGGTTGAGCTGAGGACTGACAGACAAGCAGAAATTCAGTTTCTTCTGGTTCTGGGTTAGTGACCTCCATATCTCAGGAAGTGTTTTCAGACTCTGATGGTAAATTCTGCGTTCTACTAATTTCTCTGACAGAGATTATTTTCTTTTTTAAAGCAGTGACTTTCCCCATGGCTTCTTTTTCCTTCTTTTTATTTGGTTTGCTTTGGTTTTCCTAGAGGTTCAGAGATGGAGATGGTTTTATCCACAAACCCACACTTAATCAGGGTCAGAGCATCGTACCTCTTCCCACTTCCCAACCACTGCATATTCCTTTGCAAAGACCGTCAATTAACCCAGTACACAGAGCAGGGTTTGGCTTCTCTGTTGAATAGCCTGACAATTAGTGCCAGCTGTTAAGGATGACACAGCCCCTGAGCATCCTGAGAAATGGGCTGAGACCACAAATTCATTTCATGTCAGTCACCACTACCACACAAGAGCCTTTGACTGCTGCAGCCAAAATAGACTACTCTCAAACTAGCCATCTCGAAGAAACGGGAGAGGGGTATTTTAAGTTACATTTTCCATACGACAAATGGATCCAACTTCTTAGGTGGTTGGTGTTGGATGTCAATATTGGGACCCTTTCTCAGAAGCTCTACAGATGGGATAGCAGCAAATGCTGATCTTTACTTTCTAGCCAATTACAATCCAGACAAATGACAGGATGTATTTAGCTGCTGGACTCCAGGCACTACATTCGCAACCATTTCTCCAAGGCAAATGCAGCAGGTTAGAGAGAATTGTCCTGGAGGCCAGATCCAACCCTCAAATCCCCAGTTGGGTCCACCACTCACTGACACTGTGTGTGTGATCAAGCCGTTTTATCCAAGACAATTTATCTGGAGCTGTACAAAAAAAATCCAGAGGTGATCCTTTCTGTTTGTCTAGTGGGCTGGAACAAAAATATATCAAAAGGTAAAAATGGCAAATCTAAAAGAAAGGCTAAGACTAGACAGCACTGGCTCTTGAGTCCATTCTTAAATTCCATGTTTTATGGGAAGTATGGGAACAATCGGGATGAAAGCAAAGGTTTCACCTCACTCTTTCCATTATCCACAACGACACCACTTGGTCTGGGGTAAGTTCCACGCAAAGTGATGAGAGAATGCCATAAATTACTTCATTCCATCGCTTTGTGCTCTGATGTACTCAGCTGCATTTGGGAACCACTGTAATAGAAAAGATATATGGAATTTGGAGCAGATCTGGAGAATGAAGAAGGAGAAGAGGTCCTTAATGGAATCTGTGTCTGATGATCCATTTCTGCTCACATTCCTGGACATTTCATTCTGACCCTTCTTTCCATCTCCACGTGGGATCCTTCCATACCCTTTCTCTTCAAATACAGACATTCCAATGCCTAAAATCACCCCAGACAAAGTGTATCCATCATCACCGGGATGTACTGTGCAAAGTCATCCTTTCCTGAGATCTCAGTGCTGGTAACTCCCTAACACATTCAGTATACCCTCTCGTCTTCTTTACACTCCTATACAATTCCTATATGCTGCAATTTTATGGGAATAAATTCCAGATTCACAAACGTCCCCTAAAAATATATGAATCATGTTCAGAAAAAAACACTGCAAAATCTGCTGCAAAGACAAAACATGGTTTCTTCTTCCTCTTACAGCTGAAACTATTTGCACGTGTCTTCAGTAGCTCTTGTCAAATAAGATCGTAAATTCTCAAGAAGAAAAACAGTTAATAACCCACATTGGGTCTTACATCAAATCCAGGACCTAGATAGAGGAAGTATATGGGGGAAAACTCTGCTCCCTGTGAGTAAGTAGTAACCTTTTAGTTACTAGTAGCCCAATTTGTAACCCTGGCAGGACTTGACTAGTGCCCTTGCCAGGGAATCCAAGTAGACAGGCAATGGTAGAAAAAACTAAGGTAAATAACATGATTTTTTGCCTTCAGTTCAGGTCCTCCTGCAGCAGGACTGAATCAGCCACAGTGGGGGAGGACAGAGGAGAGCTCCTTTACTGTTGCTATGGTCTATAAGTCCTGTGGTTAATCAGAGGGTTTAAGGTCTCCAAGCCATCAATGCAGAACTATAATCTCACATTACGAATAACACCAAACTCACAAACGTACACTGTACACAAGGTTCATGGAAACAAGTAATTCTCCCAGACTTACAACCATTCCATCATTCCTTCGGGTCTTGACATGCCATGGCCTCAGGCTCAGGTTATTTCATGTTCATTTGGCTTCTTTGTGGCCCTGTGTGAGGTCTTTCTGGAGTTTGAGCTGGAGGACAGCCAAGGTGTCAAAGGGACACCTTTCCTCTGAGCTGTTGAGTGGAATGTCCTAAGTTTATGAACACTGGAGTAATTCTAGGTATATGGCCCTCGTGAGCACCATCAATCGCGGATTTTCATTTCAAACTCTCCCAATTTTTTATGGCACTTCCCATGGCTGGGTAGGAGAAATGCTGTCACTCCCAGCAGATCACTGCAGCTTACTGAAGTTGCTGAGCTGGGTGCTAAGTTATTTTTAATACCCAGAGCAGAGCCTCCAGCAGATTCCTGATGAGGATTGTGGAAATCTGAGAATGAAAAAAAAAACCTCTCAAATATTCCAACTCAATCCAACTTTAGTGCAAAACTAACTGTCCTGGTGCCTGCTGGGACAGGACTCGTGTAGCTAAGTGTGACTGTGGACGGTTTCTCATGGAGAAATGTATGTACACATTCTGTAAAAACCCAGGGCAGCAATAGATGGGAGTCTGTGGGACACGGTGTTAACAACTCAGGTGCTTTTAAGTACACTGATTTATCTATCTACTGATTTTTCTGTCACTTACACAGCTCTTGAAGTCAGTGCTGAGGTTACTGATTATCTCAGGGAATATTCTCCATGTTAAAATACCAGAACCAAGAAAAGAAACAAGCAAAAAGCCTGAAATAACAGTTTAAAGTTTTTCCAAACACCTACAATTACTCATTCTCACACTTTACTGGGCATATTCAAATAGATGTGGATCACTTAGACACATCTTTCTGAGAATATTATGGGAATTCAAATAACAAAACTGGCATGAGGCCAATCTAGTTCAGAGAAGGAATAAGGACTGTTCTTACTTTATGAAATTATGCATGAAATAACCAGACCAGACTGAAATATTATTAAGATTTGGAGATATTATTCATTTTTAGAGGATGTTCTCCTTAAAAAAAATTCTGACCTGGCAGAATCAAAACTTCCCAGTAGACCACGTCAATCCTGCTCAAACTCAGTGGCAATTAACAACACAGGTAGGCAACATGCAAAGGGTTTCTTCTGTTTGCCACTCAGGGCTGTTTGGGAATTTGCTGGTGGGGCATCTCTTGGTTTCAAAGGGCTGCTTGATTATTTTTTTTAACAGGCTTTTTGCAATGAAATCACATTTTCCTTTCTGGTAAAGTTTCCCATCAGAGCCTGAAAAAAGCTTCCCAAGAAGTTAGTTGTAGGTTGGTGGCTGGGAAAACAGATTGGATGAGAAAACCAGTGTCAGCAGTCAATTTCTGAGGTTCATCACAAAGCAGAATTTTTATTCCATAGCCAGCTCTCCTTCCTAACTTCTGGCTTGTGCAGCTCTGCTTCCTGCAAGGTTCAACTAGTTCTTAAAGAAAGGTTAGACAAAGAAACAGATAATTTCTTGATTTTACAGGCAGGACAAAACCACATTGAAAGCATCTACTTGACAGCTATGGACTTTAAGGAAAAAGCTGAACTTGGACCTGCATTTCCTATGATGTAGACCAGCATGCTAGCTCCAAATTCAACCTATTTTCTTTTAATATGTGGCTCAGAGAAGGGCATGAAGAGTGCTTCTTTCCAAAGGGTGCATGGAACTGTAGTCCTCAGTCTTCTTTAGAGGTGAGGATGAAAAAGCAGAGCAGGGCTAAGGAATCATCCATCCCACCCCTGAGTGCCAGAGGCTGCATTAGCAGCAAGGAAGCATGAGACCACATACCCCTTCTTGGTGCTCTGGAGAGCCTTAGCCTTCCCAGGACTTCCAGGGAACAAGAAAATGAACCTCACCAGCTTAGACTCATCTCCCCACACCAAGACTTATTCTTGCTGGCCCAGAGCTCTCTAGAACCAACTCCCTGAGTTGCCGTGCAAGGTGGCTTCAACAGTGTGGCATCTCAGGCTTTCCCACCCTCTTTTACAACACAAGCTCCTTCCTCCCCCTACCTTCTGCTTATGCCTGCCTTGAACTGTGGCCAGTGATGGATGCAATGGGAGAGGATTAGTTTCCCCCAACACAGAGGCAGCCAATACAGGGCCAAGGTGGAGAGAGGAATTTCCCCCAAGAGAGCTATTACTCCTCCAGCCTTCCCAGACATCCAGAGGCTCAGCAGCCTCCATCTTCCAAGGCTACAGCCCAAGGAGCCAGCGGCTTTGTCCAGCTACTCTGCTGCCTTGAGGGAAACAAGGAAGGTATTTTCTTTGCTTGTCCCTTAATTCAGTCGGCAAACATTCCCTACACAAAAAAACTGGGCTGGGAAGAATTGATCTATGCACCATCTTGCATTTGCCAAATGGATTAGCTAGTAATTGCTGGATGTCTCAAATGCAAAAGGGATCCTGACTCTATGTATGGCAGGTCTTTATTTAATTTATTTATCATTATTATTTCCCTCCCCCTTTCTCACCCTTGACAAGACAAGACCCTGACCTGTTTCCTAAATCCTTTTTCAAGGGGGGAGGAGGGTGGAGCAAGGGAGGGATGTGGGGTTCTTTCATTAGCAAAGCCTGTGAGCCTAAAAGTAACTTTGGAAAGCAGGATATTAACCTTTACGGCTCCTAATGCCGCATTACGACGACTAATCCTGCATTCCAGGGCAGGCTGAAAAATGAGGAAAGGATGGGTAGAAGAGAAAATATCATTCACTGTGCAAAATGCATTCACTCCAAAGGAAACAGAGGGAGGTAAAGAGACAGGACAAAAAAAGGGGAACCAAAATAGATTTGGGTGGATTTTTCTGGGAATGTACAGAAATTTCCAAAGAGCAGAGGGGGTTTGGAGAGATTTATTGAAATGATAATTTTATCTCTTCTCCTCGGCTTCACACCACTCCCCATGCCCTCCTACAAGTTACCTGCTCATGAGTGTTATCAAGCATTTATCAGCCTGGTGGTGGGGTCAGGGCAATAGCTGTCCCCACAAGAGCTGGAGACATGGTGGACAGCAATACAGTTCTGTAGAGGGATAGGAAAGTTCCACAACATGGAGGGAGCAATGCGCCTTCACGGTGGCTCTCAGCAGCCCTTCCCTCTGGACAAAGTGTGGGATGACCAATACTATTTCTCCCTGTTGCATGACAGATAATGCTGTAAGAGAGGTAAAGCTTTTCCTCTGTCCACATTACCTGGACAGCAACCCCAACCCACCAGTCCAACCTGGTCTGGTGGGAGGTGTCCCTGGCCATGACAGGGGGGTTGGAACTCAATGACCTTTAAGGTCCTTTCCAACCCAAACCATTCTATGATTCCATCTCAAAGAGTGACAGTATCTATTGCAGCCCTAGGACAAGTAACATCCCTGCTCTTTGTATATTGTGAGGATGTCAGAATCTGATTTCACACAACCACACGTGACTGAGCCATGAGGTCATCAGAGAATAAAAGCTTTACTTCAAGCTGCTGCCAAGCAGGCACACAATGCAGTGGGAAGAAGAGGGCAGGGGAAGGAGAAACAGGCAACACTGAGCAAACAATAAAACATCAACCACAAACAGAAAAAAAAGGAGAGGAAAAGATGGTCAGCACTTCAAAATACATGTGTTTGAAAGTTAATATTGATAGCTGTGACCTGAAGAACATCTCAAGGTTTTGGTGTGTACCAAAATAGAACCTGAGAGCTTCAGTCAGTGATGCCTTCAGCACAGGCTTTTCCAGCAGTGCAGAGTGGGTCACTGCAGCACTGTCTGACAGAAACAAACAGAAAAAAAAAAAAGAAAATTAATGCTTTAATATGAAAATTTCCTTCTCTGACATGTGCAGAGTGGAATGATTCATGTTATTCAAGCAGTCTGGGGGAGGAAGGGTAAGGAAGGGGATTAGCTTCTTTGTAAAGTTTACAGTGTTTTTTAAATTACAGAATTCTTTTCAAAGCTAAAGTCAGATCCCACACATTTTGCGTGCCTTCCAGCCTGCCTCTCTGCAGATGAATGCACTGATACCTACCCATCTATAAACCCAGACATCTAACTAATAATTAGATTTCATTACTGTAGTATTAAGGCAGCTCCTTGCATCTTGCTTAGAGTCCCGGCTCCCTAGCAAGTCTGATGGCAAGTGAGAAAAGAGAGGCACTGGCTTGAGATCTAAGAGCTGGGTACAAATACATCCTGAATGATCACTGCCAGCTGCTGTAAAATTGCTCTCTACTCACGTTCCTTGATCACATTCTTCCTTCTCTGCTCAGATACCCCCCTTTCTAAACCATTTTTCTCTTGGTTTACGTTCAGGCAAATTAAACCAAATAAACCAAAGCAAATCAGCCCTCACTAGCTTTGGGTTTGCTCCCTTTCTTCAAGGCACACACCAGGGCTTTGCTCACAGCATAGCCAAAACCAAAGGACAATTAGGCTCCAGGTTCCCTTTTAAACGAAACGTTCCACTCTAGGTCATGGGTTCTGTTCCAAACCAGACAGTGAATCCACCAAAGGGAATGTAAGAGAGTTCAGCGTCGTGGCATTCAGTTGAAAAGCTCCTTGCAGATCACCATTACTCTATAGACTTCGGAGATGCTGACCTGATGGGCTTCTGGTTCAGCATCTGAGCCTCCTACTTTTTCACCAAGGTCTGCAGACAGGGAAAGCATGTTTGTTGTTCTTGAGGAGAGATTTTTTTTTTTTCCTGGATTCCCAACAGTTAGCAAGGAGCAAAAGGGGTTTGAAGAAGCTCATTGCCTTGCTAATGTGTGGTTTGCAATGAGAGCTGCGGAAAAGCTTCTTGAAGGAAACCAAACTGGTTTCAGGAATGAGCCAAACCCAAGTGTTTGGGAGGGATCCGGGGTAGAGGATGAAGAGCGGGGAGAGGGAGAGGTGAAGGAGGGTAATAAGAGCTGTGTGTGGTACTTCCACATAGAAAAAAAGAAGTCTTGAGGAACAGATTTGGGATTCCTCCCTTTGGAAACAGTTGAAAAAGGAGCAGAAGCCTGCATTTAAGAAGAGGTTAGAAATGTTTAAAAAACATATAGACCAAAAAAATCCAAACCCATATCTTTGAGGGTTTCTATCCCATGAGCACTCCCGTTCCAGGAGAGCACACTGGGTAAGGCTACGTGACCAATGAATGCATTCTGACCCCAAACGCACCGCAAGAATAATAGATCTTCTATTGCGCTTTTCTTTTGTAGAGTTCAGAACACTTTATGGGAAAAATTGTGTTTTCCACAAAAAATGTTTTCCAACAGGAACCAGGAGAAAAAAAAAAAAACAACAAACCAACCCAACTTTTAGAAATTTTCCATCTAAAGTATAAAATCTAGAGGGAAAAATCATTCGGGCGGGGGGAGGGGAGGAAATTTTTGTCTGAAACCAAAACATTTTACTTCGGAGATAAAAGCCAAGGCATGTGGAGGTTAAAGTGGCTTGTCCAGAAGCCCACTTGGGACTTGCACCTAGATCTCCTAAGCCGCAAACCAGTCTGCCATCAGTTAAACTGTAACGTCAACAGAGATTTCAGGCAAACATCAAAAAAAGAGCGCGGTATTACTGGTAAAGTCGCCGGGCTATAAACCAGCCTCTTTAGAGACCTCCGTGCCCACACACGTACTATTCATCACTGGTGTGTAACAGGAAAGCAAGACAGGCTGTTCCCAGAGAGACCATTTACCCCTCTTATCCCCCTGTAAAAACCAACCCACTAAAAGCGCGTAAAGCATTCCTTGCGCAATCTGCTCATCTGCTGTGTATAATATCACACGTACGATGTACAGAAGGCCAAGCTGTACAGGCACAAGCCATTCCCAAGGCTCTGAAATTCCTGCGTGCTCCACTCGGGCAACTTCTGTGAGTGAATTCCCCTGAATGACACCGAGTTTCAGCCGCTCCAAGACCTCAAGATTTTCTCCTAAGCAAACAGCCTGTTAATCCTGCATGGAGTTTTTACAGAGCACACGGATCATGTCACGTATGGAGACTCTCAAGATGTCATCTGCCACTTAAGAGGTACTAAGAGAGCCAAGAATAGCAGAAATCCAGAGCAGCGCATACCCTTGGGTGCTCTACAGCTGTGCTTGAGTCTGGAAGACATGTAATTTTCACACCATTTCTCACCAACCTACATTCAGTCAACTCCATTTTCCCAGCTCTGTGGTCTAAACACACAGATCTCCAATTTTCACTTTGTCTTCTCATTCAAAAGAGTTGTCAGTGCCCACAGGCAAAACCCTTTCAGTCCACTGTGTTTCTGTGCTCTGATTTACACTAGCTTCTGGAATTGGCTCCCCTATTAAAGAACTACTTCATTATGCAGATAATAGTGGCAAAAAAACCACAAAAACAAACAGCCAAACGTACCTGGATGGATTGATCGACATCAGTTGATGGTTTTACTGCATAATATCCCGGAGTGAGAACGAGGTGGAATGTTGGGAACTGGAGATGAAAGATATCACAGCAAGGTCAAGCAGAAAAACGTGCCACTCTACCTCCTTCCCACCTCCTCATTTTGTGGATGAAGGAGGCTTTGCAAGTTTCAGCCCTAGCTTTATCCATCCTTTCAACCTAACTCTTCTAGCTAATAAAGGTAGACAGGCTCTACCAAGGAGGTCGTTCATGTCATCCAAAAAAAAAGGAATTCATTATTTGGGAGGTAAATTTGTAAATTGGCTATTGTCAGTCATTAGTCACCATGTGAAGGGTGATTAGCAGAGTGTGCTCTTCTCGCAGCTGGAGGCCATCACATACCATCAATACCCTCTCCATAAATGAAGCAAGTCCGTCCCAGACGAATAGAGAGATTTTCATGAATTTTACACTTAAAACGAGCATTAGGTGTAACCAATCTAAACTGTCACCAAACCTGACAGTCAAAGATACAGAAAACCACTTCGTAAGGTGGATTTCTTTTCCTGACTTTGTGGGAACGGGAACAGAAAGGCTGGACCTGCAATAAGGCCCAGACAGAATCTCAAGACTTGTGGAGACAGAAGCATATTGTTGGGTTGAGTTGAGGGTGGATTGTACAGCCGTACCTCTGTTGTGCCATGACACAAGTAGGTCCATCCTCCTAGTAGGCTATCAAAGCAAACTGGACTTAGATAGCTAGGCTTGACTTTTTCTCTTGGGACCTAAGTGAGTTAGGCACAGACATCTCATTGAATTCTCTTCTAAGCCTCTTGTGGGCCTCTGAAAGCCCCAGCTTTCTACTGCTGCTGTGCTCTACAGTTAGCTGTGGTCCAGTTCTAAGGACAGTGCTGCAATACAGCCTGACAACAAAAGGGTTAACGCAATACTTAAGGCATGTTTTCAACATACGCCAAGATTAAAATTTAGACTTCTGTGTGATTTACTGGCAGACACAGTACTCGGAGAAATATCATCCTTTACCAGTCCCAGTGGCCAATAATTCATGACACTCAAATCCTCTCAGGTTAAAGAATTTCAAAAATCAAATTCTTGCTGCATTTGTCCGCTTTTTTTAAAGGGTGGGCCTACCTTATAAGCCTCAAAACAAAGTCCACGTGAGTAAGAAACCTGTCAGCAACTGACAGCAAAGAGATAAACTGCAGGTTAGTACTTGACATGGACTGTCAGACATGGCTTCTTCAAAGACCAGGTGATCAAGGTCAAGAGAACCTCTGTCTCCCACAATAAACCTGACTCACAACAGTCCAAATCCAAATCCAATCTCCAGCTAACATCCCCTGTGAGGCAAGAGGGATGAAAGTCCAAGGACCCCTATATCAAGGAGGAACATGTTGTCGATGCCACTCTTGGCAGCCAAAATACTCACTGCTGCTGAAGCCCTCTGTGCAGACATGGGGTTGGGATCTGCTGTGGACCTGTTGTCTCCTGACTTTCTTCTTCTTTTGGAGTAGAAGAGCTGGCTGAGAAGGACTGCACATTCAGCTCAGCAAGATGCTTAACAAAAGGGCTCTTCCCTGCTACCCTAGAGATGCCCATTGAAGTCAGTGGAAGTGCACCTGTTGGGTCAATAGATGTTGGGTCAAGACCTAAACCAAATGGACTTCAGTCTTCAAGGTCCTGTACCTATCCATAAAGCACTATGGGAAGAATAACATCTTGTGAGAGAGGGCTTGAGTGACTGGAATAAAATAGATTGCACTAATTTAAATTGGGGGCAGACTTTCTCAGAAAAATTAAAGAAACAACAAAAGCAATCTATCCACATATGTACTTTCCTCTAAATCTTTAAAAAAAAAAAATAATCCCAGTTTGGCTTGGATTGAACTGAGTTGAGTATGAAGACCAAAACCAGTCACTAATTAATTGTGTCTGGTTTTCTGGTATTTATGCACCATAAAAATTAATAAGTGACTTCTCTGGGAAAATAAATGGTTGGCTGGGAAGCCAGTTTTGCCTTTCGGTTTTTTCTGTTAATCATAGCCTCTCAGTGAGATTCCTTGAAACTTCAAGCTGGTTACTTCCCAGGAACTTTTAGTGATTTCCAAAAGCCAGCATTTCAAATGAGGAATTGATGTCGTCTCTTTGATATCAGCATGCAGACACTGAGTGTAAAATTTAACTGTTCATGCTGATTCTCAAGGTGCACATAAGCAGGAAGAGCAGGAACAAAGTTTTTAAAAGCTGCATGTATTTTTAGATGCATCTCTATAAAATTTCCTAGATATCAAGGCACCAAAGCCTTTGTTCTCAATAGCAGTATCCACCTGTAGTGGTTACATGGAGGTCAGCAGGTTTTTTCTTTTCTACATAAGAGGCTCCAAAGCCGGGGAACCTTTAGACTGAGTAGTGGAGTCTGGTGCAGGGTCTTGCACTGACCTGTAGTTCCAGCCAGTTTCCTCATATAATCCAGTCTGGCACCTGAAGATATCAGCTTAGTCCCTTAAAAAATACAATGTGTGAGTATGGTATTAATTATTGTACCTGAGCTGAAAATTTCTTCATTCTAGTGAGTCTATTTGGTGCAGAGCCATGGAAGCGATAGGCGAAAGCTACTCAGCAAACAGCAGATTTAGAACAGGAGCAAATTTCGCTTGGGCCTCACCATAGTCTCAGATATCTGATATTACCCGCCTTCCTGGTGGAGTTCCCATACTCCTTATCAGCCTCTCAGTCTCTCAAGAGGGAAATCCATTGCACCACTGCCATCCCCACCCGTGGAAGCATCGTATAACAGCCTGGGTGGGCTGGCAGAGGGAGAGCAAGCACATTGCTTTCTGCTGAGCAGACGTTGGTGCAGATCAGCAGAGCTCAGCGGACATGGGGAAAAGGAACCCAAGAGCCCACTTTTAGGTCTTCATGAGAAAAAGCAGCACTGACGCCACATCCTTGCATAGCAAGTAGGAGCCTCAAATTGAAGATCCTGGGCCAAATCTTCAGCTGGAGTAAATCAAGATAGCTTTTGAGATTGACAGAGCTCTCCTAATTGACATCAGCTGAGGATCTGGCCCTCCTGTTTGTATGTTTGTTTTTTATCTTTGTAATTTTCCTGGAATCTGACACTTGAGCTTTTCCCCTTAATGAATCCACTTCTTGCAGCGGCACAGCATTGGAGAAGGAGTCCTGTTTGGGCATTTCTAGGCAGCAAGGTCTTCTTTGAGGCCTGTGGAGAGCTGCAGGTGTTTGGCTTTGGATAAAAGGAGGAACTAACAATGCTGGTTTATTCCTGACATTAGTCCTGATATTTTGCTGAAGTATTTCAGTGATGTCAGAGCCAAACCTTTGGAAAAAAAATATATATGTAGTACACAGGGTTGGGGCCAGTGGATGGATTAAAAGAACATGATTATTTTGATTACCTTGATTTACAGCGCCGGTGGTACTGAATCATGTTCAGCCAAAGAAATATCATGGACAAAATTTACTTCTTTATATGCAGGAAAACACAAGAGGAGGAAAGCAGGGAGGAGGGAGGAAAGAAAAATTACTCTGAATCAAAAGATGAAAATATACACCAGTTCAACATTTTCTTCTTGTAATGATTTTCTTTCTTAAGAAGGTGACCACAAAACACAGAGATGTTTAATCCATTAAAAGTGTAGTTTTCTGGATTGAATAATCTGAGTTTAGTCAACCCACCAGCCTGCTTCTCACTGGGTGGGCTCTGGCTGGGGAGGGGATACGCTTTCACTTGATTCCCTCAGAACAGGTCAATGGGCCACAGGCTTTATGGATGGTATCTAATAACCTTTGCTGGCAGATTGTCAACATGAGCACTATGGGAAAATCGATTTCCTCAAAGAGTAGCACAGATCTGGATGTCATCGAGTACCACAGTGGCAAGGGGGAGGATGGCTTTTGGTGAGAACATGTACCTTGGGGACAAATGAAATTCTGGTTCTTTTTTGACGGTTTCCTTCACCCCAGTCATTCAGTTCTTCTTATTTTCCTTAAAGGTTGAAAAGGCAGAAAGATCCCCCAATTTTGGCAAGGCACAGATGGATGGAGAGAGGTTTTGAAGGTCTGGCTTGAGCAAGAGCAATGTAAAGCACCTCCGGAGAAAGAGTGACTTTCCTTAAGCATTAGCAAAGGTAAAGGCAATGAAAGGATGCAGGTGTCTCCTGTCCCTTGCTCCTCTCCTCTGAAACAGGGATGACACCACCAGGACCATCCTTCCTCACCAAAGTCATCCTAACACTCTGCCCTCCATTTCTACCTGGTTTTGGGCATGAGAGGGACCAGGCTTACCCCACCATGGAATGAGTTCAGAAAAACAGCCAGTTCCTCCTGGTTTCAAGGGCTATTTGAGGTTCAGCATTGCCCCTCACCTTAACTGCAATAATACCGCAAATGACTGGACACCTTACTGGACTTAGTGAGCCACTAATGATGGGTAAAATACATGCAAGCTTAGGACCACCATGTACAGGCACAAATCCTGCAAGGTGGTCCCAAAACCACACCTGAACATGGTGCATTTCAGAGACAGAGCATATCTTGCAGTGCCCATTAGATATCACGGGAAAGAGGTCTTCTTCACTGAGGGTTTTCCCAGAAAGGTTACAACCGTCCCAAAAGCCCCGTGCACTACCCAGGCACTAAGACACATGCAAACCGAGTCCCAGAGGACAAGGAGTTAACTGCTCATTTCCCAGAACCCTCAGGCAGCGTGTCACAGGCTAAT
Organism: Limnodromus scolopaceus; assembly: GCA_028565335.1. NCBI lineage: Eukaryota > Metazoa > Chordata > Aves > Charadriiformes > Scolopacidae > Limnodromus > Limnodromus scolopaceus. Next base: position 2,141,602 of record JAOXNO010000013.1, read on the forward strand.
AAAAAGAATAATGGATCATGGGGGAAAATCATAATTAGGCTTACAAAACAGACCCAAGGTTTCAGGTTTTGTTTCAAATATTGGTCCCACCAAAGGAGGAGTATTTTTTTGTTTCTATGATTTCCTGAGTAAAATTGGGAAGAAATAGTAAAATGCAAAAAACACCCACAAATGAAAAGTCCTTATCTTGACATGAAAATATTATTCAGAATCTCTGTGGATTGTTTTGCTAATTTCCAAAATGGATGATCAAATACTGAGTGATCCTTCTTTGACTGCCAATATTTTTAATAGGCATCTTAGTCAATGTTAGTACAGCTGTCCTTTCAAATCAACTCTTGTGATGACTCACACTTGGATTCAGAGATTTCCCGAGGTTTTATCTGCTCTCCTAAAGTTCTTGGTGGACCCGTCCTTGAATCCTGTCACATGAGAGAGCAGAAGGTACCTCCTCATCCAAAACACACAACCCACTGGGCAATGAAAAGGACACACACAATTAAAAGAGACAGGAAAGGAAAGGAAGGGAAAAAAGAAGGAAAAAAAAAACCACCAGCAGGGTCATTTCATGCTCCAGCACATCAGCATTTATATATAAAGCTCTTGGAACGCCGTATTCCTGCAGCCACCCTCCAGCCTTACTCATGGCGAGTTCACATCACCTGTTTCCCCTTTTAGTCGACATTTCCAAGGACTTTGGCTTCCTGACATGCAGTCAGAAAACTGAAAGGCAAGAAAGCCTTCAGATTCTGAAGAAAACACGGCTGCTTGCAAAGCCCCAGGGAAATGTGAATAGCCAATGGCAGCGAAGAAGAGGAAGCCATGAGACACTATCCCTACTGTAGAGAACAACCGATGAATTAATATTCAGTTGAGGAATTTTATTTCTACCTGATTAAACTTTTCCCATGTCAATTTGACAGAAGGCTGAAGGATATTCAATAGTGCGGTTGTAGAGGGGTGAAAACATTCCCCTATAAAAGCTTGTTCTTCAGGTGGAAGAGTGCTTTGTGGCCTAAAGTGTAAAATGAGAAAGGTTTTGTGTAGATAACCATAGTTTTGTTACTGCCCAGATTGTTCTTGGTCCTTCTGGAAAAATAAAAACTAAAATAGTGGATAAGTCTCTGGGCTGAATACTTTAATTTTGAAGCCTCCAGTAGCTTGAAATATCTCCAAACCTATTAAAACCCTAAACCAAAATAAACATTTTGTCCTCCCTCCATGAAAGCATAAAGAATGTCTTAAATCAACCCATCCACTTGCCTGCCAATACCAAATTGCCCTCAAGAACATATTCTCCAGGGCTTTGTCAAATCAGCTTTAGCATTCCTTAAGCAACAGGGGGTTCTACCACGTTCCTGGAAAGTCTAATCCACAATCTGTTCCTGTATCCTTTTTAAAAAGCACCACAAAGCGCCTGCTACCTGCAAGCACCGTAGCTGGAGAGGAATCGAGTTTTCCACTCTGTGGTAAATCCCATGTTTTCAAATATCTTTCCAATCTGGATCCAAGGGAAAGCAAAGTATTTTCAAAATTTCCTACTAATCACGATTCTGAGAGAAAAGACACTTGCAGTCAATAAAACTGTTCATGTCAATAAAGATAAATTTTTGGACTGAGTTCAAGGTTTATTGCTTCTTTAAAACCAATATGCTACAGCATCTAAAATAAAAAATAGCAATGAAAAGACATTCTGAAACTGAAAACCAACATTTTTTTTAAAAAAATGAAAGTTCATCACATTAACATTTGCAAACAATTTCAGTTTTATCAAATTGGCTTTTTCCAACATTCCTTTAGAAGATTTCCCATTGGCTCTCAGACAGGGCTTTGCAATATCAAGGTCAGAAAAAGTGCTTTTTGTTTCTGCTCTCCAAGAATTTAAATGGCCCAACTATTTTTTTCCCAGAAGATGTATTTCACAGAAAAGTATTATAGTGTAATTGAAGGATTCCTTTTAAATTGGAGGAATTTAAATATTTTAATTAATGCACTCAGGAGCAGTACAAGATCTATGGCTAAATTCAAACAGCACTTAGAGCCAATTCTTTTTGTTTTCTCAGAATTTTAATTCTTGTACTCTTTGTTTTCTAAATATATTTATCCAGTTAGGAACCTAAATGATCCTTAAATTAAGGAAAGTGTCAATACACAACTTGAGCTACTCCAGGACTTAAAATTAAGTCTGAGTTTGATGCGGATTGTCAAATATTGGAGAAGGGGGGAAAAAAAAGTAAAGAAAAAACCAAACAAACAACAAAACAAAATGAAAGAAAACAAGCCAATAAAAAAAAAAGTAGGAGGAATCTTTCCCATTCAAGCGACATCGGGTTCTGGGTACCAACACGGGGCAGAGTTCATCCCTCTGCTCTTGAGATCATGTGAGCATATACCTGCTCCTCCTTCCCACACCTCTCCTCTGCCAGAACCCAACTCATGCCACCACCCATTCACTTAAAGACTTCCAAAAAACCCTCACCATCAAAGCCCCCCAGCATCGATTAATAATTGTTTGCAGAGGGAAGCTGCTTGCACTGTCAGCCATTTAGTATTGATTGAGGAGCACTCTGCGAGGAAAGGCTGGGTGGCTCTAGCTCTGGAAAGTGCCAAGGAAAATAAAACTGGTATTAGTGGTCCTCGGCTTCCTTGCTGGGGTTGAGAAAAAGGCAGTATTGTGGGCTGAGAGATCTTGATCTTTGCAGTTACCTAACAACAATAATAAGCACTGGATAAATAGGTGGGATACCCACAGGGGGAATCAGCAGTAGAAACGAAAAATGTATAAAGAAGGAGAAGAAGAAAAAAAAAAGGAAGGCGTTAGACTTTCCAGCATTCTGAGAGAAGAAGGTTTTATCCTCAGTCAGGGGAAAAACAGATTTACTAAACACGATGACCTCACTTGTTTGCATAGCATTCGGTAACGTGTATTTTATTACTTATGCTACCTCCATGCGAGCTTGCAAAGCCTTTCCAGCAGCCCTGTGAAGGATGCCGAGTGTATGGAAAAGAAATAAACCAGCTTGAGGAAGGAATGGCACAGCTGGGTGAAAGAAAAAAAAAAAAAAATATCGGCTAGAAACACACTGGTTGGGTGTAAAGAAAACTGAGTGGGTGAATGTCCTGGGAGAAAACGTTTCTCTCCTCTGCCCAGTGTCAGCTCACCAGTGAGGGTCATTTGAGTTGGTGATGGGGAGGTGCAGACAGTGTTGAGAAGAGACCTCTTGCTTCTTCTCCTTTACAATTCATACATCATGGACTTGGTGGACATTGGCAGATGGAGGAGACTTGTTAACAGGAAGGGTGAGTAGGTCCCATCTAGGACGTTCCTCTGAGGGACCAGCCTCTGTCTGCAGCCCACCTTCTGCTCCGGGAGCAATCACCCAGCACTGGGTATGGGTGAAGCTGATCAGCCCTGCTTGATGCGCGAGCACCAAAAAAATCAGGGGTCAGACCATTGCACTGCACTGCTAATGTGAAGCAGGGCCTATCTGCCAGCTCATGTGAAACGTGGTGGTTATTTTTGGTGAAGGAAGTACCATCCCTATATGCAATCAGGGGAGAGAGTGCCCCAAATGTGATTTAGTTGAAATCAAAGCTGGGTGTTTTAGTTACTGCAAAATTTGGACCCTTAGCTGTGGCCACAAGATATGACCTTAATGTGTGAAACAGAAAAAGTGGTGGTCTGCATCCCAGAGACAAAGCCCAGGGAAGCCCCAACAGCCATTTCCTAGAACCCAGCTCCACCTCGAAGGTCTCCTTTTCCATCTCTTTGCATCAAGAGCATCTATGAGCTGGAAGGAAGTAAATGAGAGCTTGTGAACTGAATACTAAAGTTCAACCACACTAAAAAATATTACAAAAGGAAAGCAAATCCCACTGGAAGAATAATAACAATAATAATAAATAAATAAATAAATAAATAATCAGGGAACGGAACAGACTAGTATGGGTTGAAGTCAAGAGATCTCTGGGTCAATCTCCAGTTTAAAATAATAAAAACAAGCTGTCAAATGACTTGTCTCCTTCTGTGCATTACAAGAGCAGAGGCTCTGCCTGCTCCTGGAGCAAAGATCACACAAGAATCAGTTCAGGCAAGAAATCACCTACACAGTTATTTCATATTGAGCCCAAAGTGAGAACAGGAGATGCAGATAAGTAGCAGGTGGGTTGTTGGACCCTGTGTACCAGACAAATGACATTTGGTCAGGGTGGGGTCTCCCCCATCTGAGAACAGGGCACAAAATTATGGAGGAGTTATGCAGACCAGACCCATGCGTCTGTGCATCACTTCTCCATCAGCTGATGAACCCGCCACTGCTTTACCCAGACAGGAACGGAGGTTTGACTGCGCAGAACATGGGTAAGAGAAGAGTGGCTCTTTGAATGATCTCCGATGCCTGACCTTACCTCAGCCACGCTTGCTCCGTTTCCTGGTCCTGACCTTGTGTAATGTGTTTTCTGACCTTTGGTCTGTCCCAGGACCATGCTTTTTCTTTGCTTTCCCCTTTATTATCTCCTTGTTTTCTGGTGTTTAGTTTAACATGAGAGCCATCCTCCTGCCCTCAACGTTAGTTTGGTTTCACCCCCATGAACGGCCTTGCACAGGGCACCACCATCCTGGCTCCAAACCGTAGTCCAACCCACTGAGCTGCTTGCCTTCATCCATCCAATGAATGCCTGATAGCACATACAAGCAATGGACCCATTCTCTGACCTGCTGCAGGTGATATGGGTCCTTTCTGGTCCCCAAATAGTCACAGTACAGCAGATGGGACTCTGATGGGATGAGCCCTGTTCAGAGGCAGTAGACGTTAGCACAGATACAGAACTATGTTCACCTTTCCAAATGACTTTCAGCTCACAGCCCATTACCACCTGGCCTCCCCAGTGTGTTGCTGGGGCAGACAGATGTGAGCTGCCTTCATCTGTGGAGACCTGGCAAACACCATGCAGTAAATCTCCACTGCTGATAATGCATATTAATATAAGTCTCATCAAGGTTCCTCAACAGCAAGGTGAAAGTCACAAACCAGCAGCTCATAACAATAAATGAGGCCAGCAGAGAATCACAGAATCACAGAATCTTCTAGGTTGGAAGGGACCTTAAAGATCATCTTGTCCAACCGTCAACCTAA